>VDFB02051768.1:0-20648 GCA_007258455.2 Sequoia sempervirens | reverse complement strand
AATTATGGATTAAGATTAGGCTCTTCTCAACTTGTTAAGATTGCAGAAGCACAAAGAAACATTCATGGCATATTACAGCACACAGATGTGAGATTATGGTTGGCAAATAGTGGATCAATTTTCCATCCAAGGTTTTGGCCATTTCACCAAGAGCAACAAATCCACTTGCACATTCTGCTGTAGTCCTCGTGACAGCAAGAATATGATCCATGCATATCTGTCCCAACCAGGTTCAAATATAGCAAACTAATGAGGATTAGAATACATGTGATGCACTATTCCCGGTTTCAAGCAAGGTAAATCTCTAAAGAAACTATGGTAACTATAGAATCCTATTAGAATTGCAAATTGTCAGCATAATTTAGAGGTTTAATTTTTTCGAACAGTACCACCCATAATTCCCCTAAATGCAAATGCAAGAATTATACACTGAAATCACCTTAAGCTAAGAAGTGACAAAGCAATCCTGCATAAAATGAGCAATTCTAGGTAGTAATGATGTAATACTGCATCGACCAAGCATGTCCTTGTGCTTGTGATATCTTCAAACAATTTCTGCAACTTCTTTGTACCTTGACACCATGAACTCTCCTATACTCCTGACCAAACCAGATATCAAAGTAGTACACACATTAAATAATAGGTAAAAAAGATAATTAAAATGAAATCAAGTTATTACAATATCAAAGAAGCATAATTTCTAAACAAGGTTATCAGTTTCACTCAAAATGCTTGAGTTGAAATCATTCAATAATAGGCATGAATTAATTAAGTTTAAAATATGAATAGTAAAACAAAAGGGTTAAAGAATTTGCAATCTTTAGCTTGAAATGGGTTCGACCACTTCTCAGTTTTCATGAGAACCAGAATATAGAACTATAACGATATGCAAAACTTATATAAAATACTGCAGTCCAAAAAAGGTTGAAAATTTTCTCACCTTAGAAGCTCACCCACTGCAAGCAGTGACTCATGTATATTGTGACACTAGGATTCTTGCCAAGCCCATCCTGCATCGCCTCAAACATACAAATAGTACCTGTCAATAACAAAAAAGTGAAAACCTATCTATGTAAAAGAAAATCTTTCAATGACCCCAAAAACAAAAATAACACGTTAAAGAATCCAACTTATGCCCTCATAATAATGTCACGAATTTCTTATCAAAATCTGTGGCAATGATGAGCTCAAAGAAACAAAAAATGAAATGAAGTAGTTGGTTAGAAAGAAATAATAGAAACTTTAATAACTAAGTAATTGGCAGAAGAGATCTGAAATAGCAGGGAATCAATTATTAAAGAGTTAGTTGGGGCCTGGATTATAATTGGCAGATTGATGCATAAAGAAGACTTTGTTTTCTTCTAAGACAAATTCCTTTTCCTGCGGCATCAGTTATAAGGGTCATCCAAAACAGAAGTTAGAAGGTCAAATTGAGGCATCCAAATGAATGTGAACTGATGTCAATTTGGATATGTAAAAATTGACAGTTAAAAGTAATTTTAATTTTCCAAATGCTTCTTGCTGTTGTCGACCTCATTTTAAGGAACTCATTTTCATGACAAACAATAGGACAATGCTGCAAATATTTTCCTAAACCTTAAGCAATGGTTGGACATGTTCCAATAAGGATCATATCTGCAATCAAACTCCTGGAGATTCAACTTTTACCATTACTTTAATTTCAGCTGTATTGTGTACATTCATTTCTACATACATGGCACAATACTTTTTCACAAGAAAACAAACATTAAAATTTCCTTGAAAGTGTGATGATCTTTGTTTGTCATGTCCCTCTAGTTGACATCTTCGTGAGCACGTGATTACCATATGCATCTTTCAGAGGCTACGGGATGGATAGAGGGTCTTGATGGAGCTTGGCTTTTGGCTTCGTTTGCCTGTATTTTGACTAGTTGGCTGCTCGCTCATTTCGACGCTTTTGCCCGGAAGGTTATTTTCTTTAGTGTAGATCGGCACTCAAGAAGGTACCCCTCGCTATTTTTTAGCAAGATGTGGATTGATTCACGCGCGTAATCACTTAGTCACGCCTTCTAATGGTTCGTGCATCGGTAAATATTGAGAGAGATATTAATATTTAATTGATTTAATTCAATATTAATTTTGAGCGATATGTGCTATAATATTTTAAATATTATAACTTAAGTGATTTTGGCTGAAGGGGTCGCCCATCATGGAAGGGGACGTTTTTAATTATATTTTATAATTAAAAATTTCACCGGAGACTATGGAATTAATTAAAAGAAAAGTTCGAATTATTTTAATGGTCCCTATTTTTAAGGAAATCGCACTTTTCAGAGAGTATAAGGTTTTGCATTGAAATTCGAGCTCATTATGTTATTGAGTTATTGAAAATTGATCAAGTTTCGTCCAGAGCACGGAAGCCAAGGGTTTCAGTCTCAGAGCATTGGGGAACGAGCCATCTCCAGTGAAAGCAATTCAGAGGTTGTGAAATATCTTCCGATTTATTGCCAGGCAAAGAGATTTCTTCATTCAGAAGAAATTATAGAGCATCACAGACAGGAAATATTCAGGGTTTGATTTAGCAATTCTTTTACAGAGGAGTTATTCCATTGAGGCGCATATTTATTCAAGATCTGGAGACTCAGAGAAGAGCCGTACTTCTTATTTAATAGCTGCTGCTATGTTCAGGCCGTACCATATTTATTACAGGTCGTACCATCTGTGAAAGGGGCGTACTTTTGTTTCAGAGCAAGTCGCCTTCATTCTTGGCAGTCAGACTTCATTATCAGGGGCGCATGCTTCACTGGCAGTGGATTCTTCCTTCTGGCGCAAGGGAAAGTGCTCAACCATTTCAGCCGTACATTTTCTTGAAGATTATTCATTGCTGCAAACACCAGGTTTTCATAAAAAATCGTTGCCTTTTTACTTGCATGTCATTGGATCTCATTTGTAATAAATCCAGAATTTGAATAAATAGATTGGCATCAGTATTTCCGATTGATTCTATCATTTCCAGAATTATATGATTTTATTTGCATTTATTATTGAATTCTTGCAAAAATCGCATTATTTCATTTTTGCTCAAAAACACCAAAAAAAAACCAAAAATACACAACACACTCAAAACAATCAGAATCCAAAACAGGGAAATGGCTTTTTACATTGTTTCAGTCCATACATAAAATGAACAAGTTGTCAAGGAAAGTTCTAATATCTTTAATGAACGTCTCACTACAAATAAGCATTAGTTCTTTGAAAACTGGTCAGAGCATATTACACACCCCAAACGATGTTTTCTATACTGAATCTGCACCTGTCTCCAGCAAAAGGGCTGTCTTCAATTTATCTTTTCAGTGTTGAGATTTGATTACACCCAAAAGCCCCATTAAGAAAAGACTATACACCACTCCATCAAACTTTCCAGGACTGCATCTGCATGTGATACAGAAATGGCATCCTCTGAAGTAAATGAATTCAAACTCACAAAATCCACAACACAAACCCTCAATCAGACTATTTCTGTCTTTGATATCATTGCAAAAGAAAGAGTCATTAGTTTTCATTTTGATAATAATGTCACCATTAAACATTGTGCACCTAGGGACAACATAATATTATACTATTAGGAGTATGTTACGGCCCATGTACTAGTCTAGTGGAATAAATATAACGTTTATATTAGTCAAGGCTAAATCAATATTATGTTCTGATTAGTGATGAATTATGTCAATATTATTAACGTTTAATCTGCCTAAAGTAAAACTATAAGAAATGCATCCTTTCCATTCTTTCACTCAATCTGATACAGAGAATCAGAGATACATAAATAGACCTCTTTTAAGTATTTTCAGGCTCAGCCATATTTGAAGGCATAAATCAATCTTGGGTGTGCATTATGCCCCTTTTTGAACTGAAGTGGTTTATAGTTTTACATGTTATTCTTGTTTTTCTTGGAATGTTTACATTAATGAAGGCTAAATCAATAATATATTCTGATTAGTGAAGAATTGTGTCAATATTATTAACGTTTACTCCCTCCCAAGAAAATATAGAGATAAACCATATGAAATGCATCCTTTCCATTCTTTCAATCAATGTGATACGGAGATATAAATGAACCTCTTTAAGTATTTTCAAACAGATTTGAAGGTATTAATCAATCTTGCGTATGCACTTGCCCCTATTTGAACTGTAGTGGTTTATAGTTTTACAGGTTGTTCTTGTTCTTCTTGGAATGCAAAAAGCATTATCAGACCTCAGATGACGTTTGCAGCCACTGCAATAATGTCAAGGGATATTTATCCTAGAAACCTGTCAAAGATAATGACAAGGAATTATTTGGAGATGAAGTAGATGGGAAAAAGATATTCTTTTGATCCCTTCCCAGTTTCTATACCCCAGCAACCCTCAGGGATTACAAATTGTTCAGGCAAATGAAGTTCCACAACTAGTCAACACTCAACATAATGCTCTCTTAGACAACTACTCATCCACAAGCTTGCATTGAATCTGTCCCACCTGAACCACAAACAAAAAAAATAGGAAAAGATTCGGAACTTACTGTTAAGCTGGTAAAAGAAGTTTGGCAACAAAACAAATGAGGCTGACTTGGCAAATCCAGCATGCCTCCAATGCCAAGTAAAGCTCATCAAAAAAGATGGTTGACCTTACATGAAACAAAGGCACAAAACATTGTGGGGAAAGATACTAAAAATATCTCAGTTGTTATTAAAGCAGCTTCCTAATAAAATTCCTTCAAGGCATAAGTGGGACATCATTTAGCAGCATCAAGAAATCAGCTTGCCCCATCAAATTAACATAGCTCAGTCAACCAGTAACTGAACCTTATATTTAAGTGTTGCTAACCCATACAAAAGACACTCACAAAGATATTGCCTAATCTATCACAGGGATTCATAACATTAAAGTCTTTCATAACAGTGTTACACAGAGTTTCCTAACGGGGGGACGCAGGGACAGGGGACCAAGGGCCTAAGTTTGGGGATGGTGGGGGTGGCAAGGGGCGGCGCTAATATATATATATAGTACTTGAAAAAATAGCTATAAAAAGATGTATAAGAATTACAATATTGAATTTACAAATCAAACTTTGGAAAATTACTAATTAAAATCCTTAAATACTATAATACTATTAATACTACTTGACAATTAAGTTATTAACATTGAAGTTTGAACAATGAAAATGTCGAATTTGAATTTTATATTCAAGATTTCATAATGATGATTACAATGAGTACAATGGTGTCAAAATAATAAATCGAGTGAAGTGAGGCCTCTAATCATCCCCAAACTCCTCATCACTAGAATTGTTGGAACTGGACACATGGTCAAGCTTCGCCAAACTAATACCAACCAGCCCTACCTATGTAACCGTAGCGTCCTCCTCAATCTGTGTTGGCTCCTTTGGCTCTACATCCCACCATGTTGTTGAACTCTCTCTGTACACAAGTGTCTTGTGGTCAATGAGACGCAAAGTATTATGTATAGCCACAAGCTTCTCTGCTCTCCTAAAGGTAAGCTTGTTCCTCTTAAGAGAGTGGATAGAGCTATAAGTAGACCAGTTCCTCTCAACAACTGAAGAACTAGAAACCTGAGATAGCAATCAAATGGCTAGAGTGGTAGTCAAAGAAATCGATCCATGGCAAATTCCACCACAAAATTGGGTCCTCATGTGCCATACCATATCCATCTTGGCCGCCTTAGAATAACCCCTACGAGTGGAAAATTTTTTCTACTCGGTACGAATAATGTTGGCCTCTATAGAATCATACATCTTTTCAATGGCTCAAAAGAACGTTGCCTTCACCTTAGCATCATGGAAGGGTGTAACTCTACCAGGCCTTTGCTTGTTCCAGGCCTTTGCTTGTAACTCTACCAAGCCTTTGATGTACCACTGGGGTTCAATGCATAGGCAGCCATGTGCAAGGGAGTGCTGAGCTTCTCCCATTTTCGATGAATGATTAGTTAAATGTGCTCAATGTAGAACGCCAAGGTGGGGTGCTTCTCTCGCACGACATCCCTTTGGCCAAGCATACTATCAATGCACTCATACACCTCTCCAAGGTTAGGTGCATTGGCATCCCCATATCTAATCACCTAGAAGATTGTAATAATTATATAGACTATATATTTTGCATCACTCCAAAAAACATCACTCTTCACTACATCCTTCACTCTCTTCCCCTTCTTTGTCTTGGACTCGAGCCACTGATTCCATTCTGCTAGCATAACCATTAGTTGCAATGCCTCTTGCAACTCAAGCATTCTCTCCAAGAGAATAACATAGAATGCATATCTAGTCTCAACAGGTTTCAAGAACTCCTTCTTAGAGAAGCTCCTGAAGAGTGCATGTGAAGTGTGGTGGTTGCAGATAAACATTTGCACATCTCTAGCATCATCGACCACTACTTGTATCCAATCAATCTTTCCCATGTCCTTGAGTGCATTATTCATAGCATGCACACAACAAGGAGTCCACCAAATGTGTATACAAGTTGTCTCAATCAATTTCCCTACAACTTTGCATAGATGGGTTGCATCTATCACTACTTGGACCACTTTTTGTGGCCCAACTTCCTCAATAGCATCCTTGAGGATTTGAAATTGAAATTCGGTATCTTTGTGATGTCTTGAACAATATGGGCCCTCTGTACATGTAACCATGATATTGATGAGTGGACGATGCCTAATGTCCGTCCACCCATCCATGACTATATTGCATCCACTTTGAACCCAACATTTGAACCTTAATTCCTTCATTTCTCCATTAATACATTTTATCTTGGAAATAGTTCTTATCCAAGATTGTGGTCCTCAATTTTGTCTCCCCTAATGGCACATATGATGATCCTCCCCTTGCTACCATCAACATCATCTCCTTATAATAAGGAGATCGAGCCACATGGAATGGATTGCCATTGGCAAAGAAGAATTTTCCAATGGCAAATGTATATATATCATGCACTAACCGTGACATTGAATAATTCTGTATTAGCCAATGTCTCACGATCAATGGTCAACTTGTTTTTCCTCCTAGCCTCTAATGCATGGGCTCTTGAATAAGAACCTAGGCGTAACCTGCAAGTAGAAGCGAATCGCAGGGTCGGGCTCCTTGATGTGATCTTCAAGCATCGGCGAGACAAAGTGGAAAATACAGTAATCTATACTGTCTTCACCGGAGCACTGGCAGCTTATATATCCTTAATCCCATTTCAAGTTTAAGCTGGCCCCCAAAAACTTTCATGCTCTACACCTTTCCGCGGATATGAAGGAGGTGGGTAATTAACTCCGTAATGCTACTAAAATTCAAGGCCATAAAAGCGGCACTTGTGGTCAAATCTTCAGCCCCAGATGTTGTCTCAGCGCCTTGTTTGGTACCTTTGCTGCAAATTGTTTCCAAAGGAGACTTCCAAGGATCAACCCTTTCAGTATGTACCTACCAGTAATGTGGAGGGACAATTAATACTTTCAGCTGCACTCACCATGGAACTAGTGGTTTGGATTTGATCGTCATGGCCACCCCTCTCAATCTCGACATCAAGTGCATAATCGGATTCTATGCTTTCACTATGAACCTCAACCTCATCCTCACCTGCTCAAGTGAGAACTCATTGCGACATTGCAATAAACAATATAAAATTTATAAGTTTATAATTTTAAAATTAAAATTCAAACTATGCATGCAATTGCGTAGCATAATGCAAAGGATTAAGATACAAAGATTTTCTTTTTTGTTTTTCTTACTTTAGATCGTGACTAAGTGCAAAAGAAGAGGATACTAACATAAATCGCTACTCTTAATCTTCGGCTAACTAAGGATTTTAATTTTTTTCCTTTACTCTGCTTCTCACATGAAGCTTAAAAGCAGAGGGGATACAAAGTTTGCTCTAGTTTGATGTAAACTTAAAATATGAACAATGAACAATGAACATTCCAGTGTATCATTGAATATGCACTTGTAGCCATGTCTATGAGATAATGAATAAATTTAAATTTTGAAAATGAAACTAATAAAAAAAACAAAAAAAATCAAAAAACTTTAAAACAGTCATAGAATCCTACCTTGTGCTTGAAAAATCCTTCCAACTTGGTATAGAATCCCTCTTCTTCCTCTTCTTCTTGCTCCTTCTCACCCCTCTTGCACTTGTAGCACTTCAATCACACTCTTTCACTCCTTCACTCACTCTTTTGCTCCTCTTCACTCACTTCTCGATCCATCTTCAGGGTAATTTGCTTTGTGTGTCAAGAGTAATTTGAATAACTGAGAAGCATCAGCATCGAAGGCTGAGAAGTTATGTACTCTACCTAAGAATTTGCACTATTGGGGTCTTCTTGTTTTTGTTATTTTTGAACCATGGTTTTATTGATATTTGAGACTGCTGTTATAATACTTTGTTGACATTGATTATGCTGTTATACTACTACTCTCATGATTTATTTACATATTGATATTGTTGTCATCATATATAAATATATATATATGTATATCGTCATACCCTACCGTCCCCCCGTCCCCATCCCCGAAACACCGTGGAACATAGGTCTTAGGTGATTAGGTGAGGACCACAAAAACTTTGTATGTCAAGACTACAGCTAATTTAAGCAATCATTTTCACTTGATCTTCTCTTCCTAGGTACCAATTGACATCTCTAGAATGACAAGAAGCTCCAAATTATTATCAAAATATATAAAAGGAGATAATCAATACAGAAAATACAGATGTCTATATGTTAGTACTTCTTCTATGAAAACTTACACAAGGTGCAGGCCTAGAAATGTTAAAGTTTCCACAATGGAAAAGGCACTCTCTATTCCTCCACCTCAGCATTGTTCTATGGAAGCCAATGTGACTATCCATAGCCCTATGACCTTCGAAAGTGATGGTACTTACAACCAGCAACAGCAGGTTTTTATCTCCCAAGCTCCCACAGATTTCCCTCTGCTGAAGAAATCAGATACTATCTTGGTCAAATCTACTACATTCATCGTCCCATCTTCTGGTAGGCCATTGGGCCCCCACTATGCCTACACACATTTTATGTGCTGCTGAGTTGTTAAGGAGACCAATGATACCTCTTGCTCTGTTTTCACTCAACAAAACAAGGCCTTTTGTTTTACCAATGACGAGTGTGTGTTCCCCACCGCCTACTTAGTTAGTGATGCTCCTCAATCCAACCTGTTGCCCAATGAATCAGAAGTAGACCAAGTGGTCAGCCCTAATCACTCTTTCCTACCACAGCCCTCTTCTAAAGTCAATGCCAAATCAATCCAAAACAAAGAGTATTCCCTTTATATTGCCCTTGACAATATTAACTAGCATAGCTATCTTAAATATATCTATCTAATATCAAAGTTATTTTATTTTACTTCAGAATAAATTTTAATTTCGATGTTCTTTTATATATTTCTTAGTTATTTTATTTGAAGAGCTATTTTTCTTTTACTGAAGAGATTTATTTTTATTTTTATTTAATTAAGAGTTTTTAGAATGTAAGTATGGATTTCAAGCATGTATTTCTTTCTTTTTTTATTACTCCCAACATAAAATTTTCTTATTTGATAAAATATTTCTTAAATAGTTATAGCTATATTAAATACAAATATTTAAAATGAGATATTGTTTTGAGTTATTTTATTATTTATGAATTATTTTATTTTATTTACATTGTTTACTTTATTTTTATTTGAAGAGTTATTTTTACTTGAGTTATTTTATTTACTTACGATTTATTTTTTATTTAAGAATTATTTTATTTTACTTAGAACTCTTCACGAATTAATTTATTTTGTTTACATTGTTTACTTCATTTTTATTTAAGAGCTATTTTTTATTTACTTATGAGTAATTTTATAGTTTTAGACTTAGTTTTCTAAATATATGTCGGCTGTGTTTTGTTTTTTATGAACACAGTAGCCACATGAGACTCCTTGATGCCAATGTAGATTTCCTATCAGCATTAACAAATCTTGCCCAAGGTTGTTGACCACCAAAAATGCTAAATAGGCTGAAAACAACATCCTACAAAAATGTGTCTCCCTCTTGATCTCTTACGGTACAAACAAAAAGATAAGCAACTCATTCTGCAAGAGCGTCTTACCAAACAAAATGAATATCTTCATCTGCTACAACAAAATTATATCCACCTCTACAGTAAAACTGAAGTCATAGAGGAAATTCTCACTATGAAAGACAAAGGCACCAGTTAGCAGATGTAATGCTGCACAATTTACTGCTAATGTCTTGGGTATTCCTCACCTGCCAAATGCTGCTGAGCAAGTACCTTTTGACTTTAATTGTCCTTCACAGCAGGAAGGTGTTCTTGGATGCAGCCCAACCATGATATGAGCAAAACAGGCGATCCTGGGTGTTCACACAGCAAGAGATAGTGTGTTAATCACAATGCCCAAGTTGAGGAGAGATGCATTTCTCTCCTTGTTCGGACTAATGAAGAACTTACTATCAAAAACAATATTTCTCTTACTGCATCAACTACCATATTGTATCTCAGTATTTATGCTTTGATGTTAAAAGCACTTTAATTTTAAATGAAGGGAGCTCGAACTTTTGAAAGTGTTAAAGACAGACTTGTCAGCTCATCCTACTGCCTACCATTGGATCACGCTTTTCAAAGGGATCCACCAGCCATCGGATGATTTTGCTGAGGTGCTGGGCGACTATTAGATTTTAAATATGCTTTTTTGAAGGCAGGGAATTAGATCTGTTGGATTCCTTCTAATTCATTGCTTATAAAAGTACCTTTTTTGAAGGCAAGGAAAGTTAGAAGAGTCAAAACATTTGGCTGACAGCAAGGAATGTCAATTTTAAATAATATGTTTGATGTTGAATCTACCATGAATGCTTCTGCACACCATTGATTTGAAAATTGAACAAGTGTTCCAAAAAAACAAGAAGTGCCTAACTTAGTATTAATCCTCTAAAATCCACCTGCCCTTACATTAAAATTGTTCTATTGTAATAAAATTTTGAATGCAGAACTTTGTGTGTGTGCAATAAAGAAGTATTAATTTCTATAAATTCTACAAATTTGGTAATTCTACACCAAAGCATAGGCTAACATTTCTACATTATAACGTTCTAGATCATATTATGGTTCAAACTAGAACCTAGGAGGTAGTCAGGATGGAACAGGTCAAGTTGTGGGTGATTCTGCAGCTAAATTGGACCAAATTCTTGCAGCCTTCAATGAGACCAAGGAAAGGTTGGGTGTCTTGGAGAAATAAGTCAAAGGGCCTCGAGATCAATAAGGAAGTGAGGAACAAAGCCAAGGTCATAGTGAGCATGAACGACACAGTGAGTCCTAGGAAAACTAGGTGACTCAAGAAGAGACGATGAGGCAAGCAAATGCAAGGGCA
This sequence comes from Sequoia sempervirens, assembly GCA_007258455.2. Taxonomy (NCBI): domain Eukaryota; kingdom Viridiplantae; phylum Streptophyta; class Pinopsida; order Cupressales; family Cupressaceae; genus Sequoia; species Sequoia sempervirens. The sequence goes on along the minus strand of VDFB02051768.1, from coordinate 9,274 downwards.
TGACTGGCAAATGAGATTGCTCGAGATATGAAGAAGATCAATCCACCCAAGTTTGGTGGGACTATACTAGGAAATGGAATAGAGGCATGGCTCGGTGATATGAAGAAATACTTCAAGATAACCAAGGCAGTCTAGGGAGTTTATCAACTTTCAAGAGATGCATCCACTGGTGGATGAAAAAGAAAATGGATTTGGGGCTGGATTCCACGAATTTTACATGGGACCACTTCGTAGTCATTTTCAAGCAAAGGTGGCTACCCAAGTTATACTTTGACTAGAAGCTGACTGATTTTCAGAATCTACAAGAAGCAGATATGTCAATGACTGAGTATTGGAAAACAATTGCTAGACTCCTGAACCATAACCCCAATACCAACAAGATGACGGAGGTTCATTATGGGATTGAACCCTCAGACTAGGGGTGTTGTAGATGTCCATGGTCCATCAACAAGGGACCAAGTGTTTGAAAAAACTATCAAAAAAGAGTCAAGTTTCATAAGAAGTCTGGTTGGTCAAAGTCTACGCCCTCTTTCAAAAAGAAGAATTGGAACAAAAATATCAAACAGAAATTCAATGGAAAAGGATCTAAGAATTGTAAAAATGACTTTTGAAATGGGAAAAGGGACAATGATTTCAAGAAAAGAAATGGTAACAAAGGTGATCGAGTATCTAAGAAGAAAGTACCTTCGGATGGTTGCATCACGTGTGGAGGAAACCACTATGCAAACTAATGTCCAAATAAAAGTCAAGGGAATCAGTTCAAGAACCCTTTCTTGCCTTCTCAGCAAACAACCTTCCAACATAGAATTCATGTAGTTGCGGGTATAGTCGTCACGTAAAATACCAAATTGCCTCTATCGAGACTTCAAGTACTTTATTTGGTATCCCAATCTCCATTCTCATTTTTACTAGTGCCACAGAAGGTTCAATAACACCTAGTTTATTAAGATTCTTAGGAGAGTTGGCTATATGGCCAACTTTTGGTCAATTGAGTATGCAAATCAAGCAAGAGCTCAAGTGGAGCAATGTCTGTTTAAGGCAAAGGTGAAGTTACTCTCCTTTTCGACTCAAATCAATTTGTATGTAACACCGTTGAGATCCTAAGACATCATTTTAGGAATGAGTTGGATGTGGCATCATAAGGCAAAAGTAGATTATCTTGCTAAAATAGTCAAGTGCCTAGACGACTTAGGGAATCAAGTTTGAATCCAGAGTCAAGAGAGACGTCAAGATAAGCATGTGTCAACTATGCAGCTTGAAAGAGCTAGAAGAAAGGGTGTCAACTGCTTATGAAAATGGATCAAGTTGAGGGATCCAAAGAACTATCAATTCAATAACATCTCTTTACGAATTTCAAGATGTTTTTTCAAAAGAATTGTCGGTTCTACCTCTAAAGAGAGAATTGATTTTACCATAGCTATTGTACCAAGTTCTAAACCTATGTCAAAGGCTCCTTATCACATGGCAACCATGGTGTTGGTTGAACTAAAAGCTCAATTTTACAAGAGTTGATGTCCAAAGGGTTGATTCGTCCCAATGTGTCAATGTGGGGAGCGCCGGTGACCTTCGTCAAGAAGAAGGATGGGACACTACGTTTATGCACTAACTACGTTTATACCCCTTGCCCCGCATCGATGATCTTTTTGATCAAATGTGTGGTGTAACGGTTTTCTCAAACATCAATTTGAGGGTTGGCTAGCACCAATTGAGGATTAAAGATGAAGATATCCATAAGATAGGATTTGGAACAAGGTAAGGTATGAGCACTACAAGTTCACAGTCTTACCTTTCGGCTTGACCAACTAATGCAAAGGAAGGAATTAAACAAGACTAACTTGACACATTTCCAAACAATGGTTCAATGCAAATGATGCAAATGTGCATTCTTGGCCTATGACACCCAACAAAGAAGCAATCAGACAAAAACTTGAGGAACATGATTGTTCTGACATCTCACAAAACATTTCAATGATCTACTGCCCATTCATGATCAGACAATGCAACAATTCCATTGGAACAGCGCGACGGTAGTCGCACGGCGGTCCGGTTCTTTTTTTTTTTACCAGCCATCCACAACCTTCTGCAACCCCGCGCAGCGATAGGCGAAGCTTTCTCGCCCATATCCTGATTTCTCCTTTATCCTAAACCCGCTCAAAAGAGTCGGCCTCAGCATCCCAAGTCCTGAACCAGCCATCCGCCCAAAATGCAATATCTTCCACAAAACACAATGAAATTCTACCAAATCAAAAGCTTTCGAAAGGTAAGACTATCCTTCAATTTCTCCAAACACTTTCAAATCCGTGCCAATCCATACAAATCCATACAGTGCAGTTTATAATCTGATTACGTAAGAAGACAAGCAAAAATGTGGCAAAATGAGGTTCTTTTCATTCTAGATGTTCTCCAACCTTTTGTGTTTCGAGATTATGACATCATATTTATCAAATTATAACCTCCCACAACCATCCAAACTGACACCTAACTCCCATTAACCAATTTTGCAAAATTACATTTGACAACATTGACAAGTTTTTGCAACTTTTGACAACTTTTGCATTTTTTGACAACTTTGCACCTAATCACCCAAAACCAATCCAATATAACCCGCCTCTCTGCAAACAAACCTACTTCAAGTCCTCTAAGACTTCTCACATCAAAACTTGATGATACACTTGTCCAAATGACCTTAAATGGTCCAAAGTGACCTTATTGACCCAAACAAACTAAAATTCAAAGTTTTGGTGCATGACACAAAATGCACCAAAGATGCCCCTAGCATCATACCTCGTGAGGGGAAAAGAAAGAACTCAAGTTCCACTTGAGTGGAGGCTCACAACGAGAATAAATCGCCTTACCATCCGTAGTACTCAATTGAAGACCTTTCCACTTGACCTAATCACCCAAAACCAATCCAATATAACCCGCCTCTCTGCAAACAAACCTACTTCAAGTCCTCTAAGACTTCTCACATCAAAACTTGATGATACACTTGTCCAAATGACCTTAAATGGTCCAAAGTGACCTTATTGACCCAAAACAAACCAAAATTCAAAGTTTTGCAACATGACACAAAAATGCACCAAAGATGCCCTTACATCATACTCCCCAGAGGAAAGAAAGAACTCAAGTTCCACTTGAGTGGAGGTCTACAACAGTACAACCATGCTTGAGAATGTCTGCTTCAGTCATCCAGGTAGCATCTTCAATTGGAAGACCTTTCCACTTGACCAAATACTAGAGATATGCCTTGTTCCTTGTCTTCTTGAGTTCCTTGGTATAAATGATACATTCCAACTCCATAGGTCTGCTAGGTGGAAGATCTTGGACCCATTCAGCATCTGAGAGTGATTGTGAACCTGCTCCATCATCAGCAACATCCCCTTTATAAGGGTACAAATCAGAAACATTGAATATAGGTGAAATGCCAACTCCCTTGGGTAACTCAATTTCATATGCATTGTTTGCAAACTCATGCACAATCTTGCAAGGCCCTATCTTTTTCATCTGTAACTTGGAGTACTGACCCTTGGGAAATCCCTTTTTCCTAAGATGAGCTAAAACCAAACCCCCAACCTTGAAATCAACCTCTCTTCTCTCCATATCTGCCCTTTGCTTGTACTTGTCAACACTATGTTGAAGTTGCTCCCCAACTTGTTGATAGAATTCCTGCATTGCAATAGCAAATTGCTCTTCTTCAACACTTGGTCTTTCCATTCCATTGATATCCCTCAACTCAAATACCCCTCTAGGCTGCAAACCATAAACTACTTGAAAAGGACTCTTCCCAATACTCCTATTCATGGAATCATTGTAAGCAAACTCTGCTTGAGGCAAGACAAGATCCCACTAAGTAGAATGTTCTTTGGATAAGCATCTCAAGAGGTTTCCCAAGCTTCTATTAACCACCTCAGTTTTCCCATCACTTTGGGGATGGTAGGCAGAACTGAAACTAAGGTTGGTGCCAAGTTTTCTCCACAAAATCCTCCAAAAATGCACAATGAATTTACTGTCTCTATCTAAAACTATACTCAAAGGAAAACCATGAATTTTGACAACTTCTTTGAGGAATAGAATTGCAATAATTGATGCATCATTGGTGCTTTCACAAGGGATGAAATGAGCCATTTTTGAGAGCCAGTCAACCACAACATAGATAGAGTCAAAACCCCTTGATGTTCTTGGTAACCCCATGACAAAATCCATGCTAATAGACTCCCAAGGCCTATTTGGAATAGGAAGAGGCTGATACAACCCTGCATTTGTGCTACTTCCCTTTGCTCTTTGACAAATAGTGCATCTCTCAACAAACTTCCTTATATCAGATTGCATCTTAGGCCAAAAGTAATGTCTTCTTAACTGCTCCAATGTCTAAACTCCCACAATGCTTTTCCTTGATTAGATTGTCTCTCATTGAACACTTAGGTACACAAAGTTGTGCCCCTTTGAACAACAAACCATCTTGAATCAGAAAATCAAGCCATTTATCATTGATGTTGCTATGAGGCTACATACAAAACTCATATATCTCCTTGAAATCTGCATCATCAGCATACATACCTTTTAAATGCTTCAACTCCCACACTTTGCAATTGAATCTCCTGCACCACTGGTGCCCTCCTACTTAAAGCATCAGCTACTTTATTGGACTGTCCCTTCTTATGCTTGATAGTGAAAGTGAAACCTTGCAAGTATTCTAGGGCTTGTGAGACTTAATACATCTTGTAGGCTATATTTCATCCCATTCAAGTACCTTGCAACCTTATCAACATCCTCCTCCATATGGCCTGATCTAATACTCAATTTGTAGAATTCCTCTGTATATGCCTTTACATCCATGTCTTTTTGTTTCAAGTTTTGTAGTTTCCTATACAATTGAGTGGCATAATCACTAGGTAGAAATTTACCTTTCAACTTTGCAACCATTTTGTCCCAAGAGGTGATCTTTGCTTTTGCCTTCTTCCTTCTCTCATCTTCCAAATAATCCCACCAAAGGGATACATGGCCTTTCAACTTTGTTCTAGCCAACTTCACCTATTGCTCCTCAAGTACATCTTCAAATTCAAAATATCTGTCTAACTCTCCTATCCAATCAAGAAGTTCCTCACTGTTCAGGCTACCTAAATACACCGGGAGTTCCATCTTCACTTTGGATTCTGGAACCTTCACCTCTAACTGCTTTCAGCAATCTCTCCATTCTTAACTCTTCAACATCTCTTTCTTCATGGGGTTCTTGTGGTGGATTGTTTTCATCCATCTCTTCTTCCTGATCACTCAAATCCCTTGTGACCACTCCTCTTCTCGGATTTGTCCCAACTATTGTAAGCCTTGCATCAAGACTTTCTCTCATTTCTCTCATCTCTTGGGCAAGTTTGTCTCCCATCACTTTGGCTAACCTTTCTATTGCTCTTTCAACAACATTCCCTCTTGGAGGCATCTTTGCTTGACACAACACACTAGATAAACTTGTTCTTGACTTTATTGGCTCTGATACCAATATGATGCAGAGGAAGGACTCAAACAAGACTAACTTGACACATTCCAAACAATGGTTCAATGCAAATGAGCAAATGTGCATTCTTGCTCACCTTATACAACTTGCTCCTATGGCCTATGACACCCGAAAAAGAAGATATCAAACAAAAACTTGAGGAACATGATTGTTCTAACATCCCACAACACATTTCAATGATCTACTGCCTATTCATGATCAAACAATGCAACAATTCAATTGAACACACAAATGACTAGGGTTTATGACAGACTTAATGCAATTTTGAACACACAAATTTCCACAACTCCTTCACACGTGCACATTATGAACTCTCCTCTTGCAGGAAGGCAGACAGGCATGGGACAGAGCTTTCCACCAGATTTCATGATTTTTCGACGGTGGACACTCTGCCCATGATTTATTTATGCTCCCTGGAAACCCTAAGCAAGGTTTAGACCTGTCAATACAAAAAATGCAATATCTTTCACAAAACACAATGAAATTCTACCAAATCAAAAGCATTTGAAAGGTAAGAATGTCCTTCAACTTCTCCAAACACTTTCAAATCCATGTCAATCCATACAAATCCATACAGTGCAGTTTATAGTTTGATTACACAAGAAGACATAAGCAAAAGCATGGCAAATTGAGGTTCTTTTCATTCTAGATGTTCTCCAACCTTTGTGCTCGAGATTACATGTCATATTTATCAGATTACAACCTCCCACAACCATCCAAACTGACACCTAACTCCCATTAACCAATTTTGGAAAATTGCATTTGACAACATTGACAAGTTTTTGCAACTTTTGACAACTTTGCACCTAATCACCCAAAACCAATCCAATATGACCCCAAATGACCTTAAATGGTCCAAATTGACCTTATTGACCCAAAACAAGCCAAAATTCAAAGTTTTGCAACATGACACAAAAATGCACCAAAGATGCCCCTACATCACCAACACCCCTGCAGCATTTATGAATTTGATGAATAGTGTCTTGAAAGATTACTTGGACAAATTTGTCCTTATCTTCATAGAAGATATTTCGACTAAGTGACCGGTCCGTTTTTGGATTCGGGTACGGGTACGTGAATCCGATACGGGATTCGGTCAAAAAAATTATTGGGGTTAAGGCATGGCACGGCAATACAAAACATATAAAAATCAGAATATGCATTATTATTTGCAGCAAGAATTAAGTCTCTAATAAACGCCCATATTAATAGTCTAAATACAGCAAAAAAATACATCACCCACTTTCATAGTCACTTAAGTCAAATATTAAAATATTAGTGATTACCACAAATGTCATGATTGTAGATAGCAAATTCAATCAAGCTTAGTTTTAGGAAAACAAACCACTAAACCTAACCAGCACAATAATAGAAATTTCAAACAATAAGAAAATCACAATAAGAAGCACAAATGCAAACCAATCTCCGCGCTAACTTGATTTATCTCCATTGCTCTTCTCCACCTACATAAGAATGCGAGATTTTGAAGGGTTGATAGTGGAGGAATGTTGGATGCTCATTCCTGCAACATAATGACTTGACGATGAAAATGGCAAATGGAGAGAATGATAGATAGAGATGGAAGACTAATTTTGATAGAGTTTAGATGCTTGATGAATCAACTCCTAAATGGATTGTGAGAGGTCGTATTTATAGAGCCATGATGTTGACGAAGATAAGATTTGACAAGATTCAACAAGGATTTGATTTTTTACAAAAGAGGAAATACAACGAGATGAGATAAGATGTCAAAAAAAGAGAAATATTTCATTTCCTATTTTAAAGGAAATAAATCTTGAAAAACACTTGGCACATAATGATAACTACCCAATGCAACAAATTAATCGGTGGATACATTAAGCTTCAATTCTCAAGCAAAAGTGAGAAGATCTTTTAGGATTTTTATTAATTAAATAAATATTTGGCTTATTTCATTGTAATGTTGATTTTATGATTTCATTAATTAAATACTATAACAACATTAGAGGAATGGATGGATTATGCATAGAAGGGAATAATGAATTAGTCAACAAATAAGATTTATCAACCAATTAGATGATGACATACAAGTCTTAGGGAAACATGCCACAAAGATGCCTAAAATGATGCAATGTCGACTGTGTGTTGTAAAAGGACATTTTGGGAAAAGTCTACATATTTTGCCCTTTGAAATTTCCGATGTTCGAGATGATGAGGTTTGTGTCGAGTAACATCATTTTAAAGAAACTAAGGTACGGGTAAAAGAAAATGGATGGTGAAGGAAAGATAAGATAATGATGATGAGATGATGATGCCCCCTCGAGAGGATAGGCGGGTTGGACAAACACGGGTAAGCTCTCGAAATGAAAGGGATGGGTCAAAAACTAAAGATGAAGGAATGGATAGAAGAAGTGAAAGATGCATTATGCTGCAATGAAAGTGAGCAACCATGATGTTTGATTTAGCACTAGACATTATGCACCAAGGTATAAGGACCAAGGTGATGATGTGTTTCGTGCCCCAACTTAATACAACATTTTCTAGATACAAGATATGAATATTAGCTGGAATAAGTCGGATTTGATGCAAATGCGAGAAAAAAATGATAACACACAAGCAAATAAGCAAGCATACACAAATGATACAAAAACAAACAAGGTATTTCCCCTGTCAAGCTGTAAACCAATGAGTAATTGATTGATTGATTGATGATGTTTGTGATGTCATTGCGAGGAGTGACATATCCCTAGATCAACACAAGGATGACTGATAATTGACTGATTGACTTTGATTGATTAGGTTTACAACAAGATTAGGATCAAGACCAAAAGATGTGATTGGATAATTTGACAAGATTGATCGACTTGATTGGTATGGATTAAGGATTGACTTGCATTTGGATTATTGCTTGGATTTTTGTTGGCTATTTGATTTTTTTGGATTTTTGACATTTTATGATTTTTTTGGCTTTTTGAAATGTTTTGATTTTTTTGGACTTTTGAAATGTTTTTAATTTTTTTGGACTTTTGAAATGTTTTGATTTTTTCGGACTTTTGAAATGTTTTGATTTTTTTTTGGACTTTTGAAATGTTTTGAGGTGTCAAAGGATGAAAATTTGAGTAGCCTTTGTGCTAGATACCAATGACAAGGGAAAAAACCAAGTCTAGGTGCAAGGGTGGGTGATGGGATAAGGGATAAAAGGATCATGATAGATAAATGGATGCTATGGATGTGATCTCCAAAGACTATGTCGCATAGGAATAACATGCCCCATTCTAGGTACAAGACTTAGGATTTTTCTGGACAAAACTTATGACAATAGGATAATAATAGGCTTGTTTAGAAAGATGAGGTCTGTCAAGAGATACCCAAACATGTTTCAACCTTTGCCCCTATATCTTCACCAAGATCAAAAGAAGAAGGGTGGATGAATGGACTCAATATGATAGGTATGTATGAATGGTCTAAGATGGTAGGTAGGATGAAAATGATATGACATGAACATGATAGGTTGGATAGATAAGACATTGTGCCCCCAAGTGTAAGTGACATAGATCAACCTACACATGACCCCTGTTTGCCAAGTTTTCATCATGGTACTTATCCAGGGTGCCTATTTTCCAGGTTTTCACCATTGGACGAAGGGATTTCTCTTTACTTTTCTTTTTTGACTTTTTTTTTTTAAATTTTTTTGTCTTTTTGACTTTTTGGATAGAAGGGGACTCAAGTGTCTAATTCCATGAAAAGTGGTAGTCCCACTAGGGATGGATGTCATACATTGACCAT
>VDFB02051767.1:0-64808 GCA_007258455.2 Sequoia sempervirens | reverse complement strand
TAGGGGACATTGACAACAGAAGATCCACTAGTAGATATATCTTCATGTTAAATGGTGGTGCAGTGAGTTGGATGAGTAAGCGGCAGGCTGTAGTCGCTTTGTCCACTACAGAGGAAAAATACATGGCAGCTACACATGCTTGTAAAGAAGTATTTTGGTTAAAATGTTTGTGTTCTAACATTGGTTTTGATGCAAGGAAAATAACTATTTTTTGTGACAGTCAGAGTGTAATTTGTCTGGCAAAGAATCCTAGTTTCCATGCCAGGATGAAACATATAGATGTACAGTACCATTTTGTACAAGATATGGTGGAGGATGGAAAGGTAATTTTGGAAAAAGTTGATACTCTGGAGAATGTCGCAGTTGCATTGATGAAGCCAGTGAGCACAGACAAGTTCAGGTGGTGTGCCAGTTTGATGGGCCTTAGTGCCCATGATTGTCAGTAGTTTTTTGGTGATTTGGAAGTGCCTGTGTGATCTTCGTCAAGTGGGAGATTGTTGGAAATATATGCCTCAATCCCACAGGCTGAAACCTCTAAGAGAGCCAAGTCGGTGTGACATGCTTTGTGTTTGGCCAACTAGCAGTTGAAACATTGGTGAACAATTATGGTCGCTGTGACCTTGCTTCAGTCATGCTAAATGGATCAATGGCTGTGACATTATGATCGCTGTGACAATTTATATCTTACTCTGCCCGAGTTGATCTCTTGCCAATGGGTTAGTGTCAAGTGGTGGTCGGGGAGACTCATGGTGATTGGAGTCTTTGGGGTAACACAGAGGCTTCGCTATGAACTCTCAACAATGAAGGAAAATCTCACCGACAGTATACACTCAGAGTAACATATGGTGGCTTGGTATGAAGTCTTAATGATGTGAGATGTCTCGCCGACAAATTTTTCTTGGAGGCATTGGGGTAAGACTAAGGGTTCAGTAAGAAATCTTAGCGATGGAGAAAAGTCTCACCGACTATTGTTTGGTGCTTGGTATGAATTAACACTTTGGAGAATGCCTCAGTGATAGCAGTAAGTCTTGCCGACTGATGAAGGCTTTGGATTAACTTTTGAACCTTGGTATGATCTCCTGGCGAAGAGCGATGGTCTTGCAGAAGGGAGTACTAATGTCTATGTGACTTTGGAGCTTCGGTATGATGTCTCACTAATAGCGATATGTCTGGGCAATAGCAATACAAGTGATGAACTTCGGTATGAGGTCTTGGCGACACAACAAAGTCTGAGCGATAGTTTTTTGGACTTGGTGTAACATCTTGCCGATATTATGGACTCTTGGCAATATCGAATGCTGGCTTTGTGGCATCGGGGAGACATGGTTAGTGTCTCACCGACATGCCAACTCAAGTTGAACACTTTTGACCGATTGGGTGACTATCCTATATGGTGAGTCTACGACCAATCAGAGAAGCCGAATGGGAATCGCTAGCAGTTGGACTGTTGTGGCCGTTCCTGAGAGGAAGTTCGATAGACCATGGGCATCATGGATATACTTAGGAGTGGGAGATGTTGTTTCGGTTTGATTGATGGTTGTATGAATGGTTTTGGTTGAAGAGTTCGATGAATGATTAGAGTGAATTTGACTCTGAGAAATATTGTAACTTGAATGTTTTGTAGCAAGGTTGATCATTGTGAATACTGCTGTAAACTGACATCAGAAAGATAAGTCAGATCTCTATATGTAATCTTTATTACTGTAATACAAAGTGACTTCTCTTGGTGTGGTGGGTTTTTCTCTCGTAAGGGTTTTCCCACATAAATCTGGTGTTCATATGTGTATGTTTAATTCTCTATATCAGTTATCTCCTTCAAGTGCATCTTAATTGGATTGTAATTGTAAAATTTAAAAGTGTCTCTGCATTCTTCCCTGAGTTTTTGGGGTTAGGAGAGTTGTTTCCGCACCTTTGGTTTCCTTACATTTACAATCTCCCCTTTACAACAAAAATATTTGAAAATCCCTTAATAGCCTTTTAATAATCTTTTAAAGTCATTTTAATATTATCTAAGCCCTTAAAATATCATGTTTCTGGGCTATTAGAATCTTAATAAGTTTTAAAGGAAATTAAATTTTAATTATAGGGGGTTGGTATTTCAATTATAGGAGATTCAACCTTTAATTATTGTTTAAATAAAATCAACCCTGCATTTATCTCAACATCGCTAGTTGGTGTAGTGGTGAGGAGGGATATTAGGGGTGGGGAGGTTAGTGGTTTGACCCCCGCCCCTTCTAATTTTAAACTCCAATTTTCAACTTGTCCTCTTTAAATATAAACCATGCCCCATTTATATCTGAGAATAGTGGATGGTATAGTGGTGGAGAGGAAGTTTAGTGGAGAGGCCAAAGTTTTGACCCCCCTTAACACCATTTTGAGAGAATGTGCCGTGTGGCACATAATGATTGGCCCAAGTAATGACATGTGTCAGAGCTTTATTTAACCACGTCAAATATATAGTCACCACTAGTTGCCATGTGTCTGATTCTTACTGAACCAAGAAAATTCAAGTGCCACGTCAACATGCCACAATTCTACCATGTGTCAAGTTGTGATGATGCGACGTCAACATGTTGAGGTCATCATTTGTACCTGGTCAACCCATTTTTCTTCACAAATTTGACCAGCCACAACTTGTGCATATGAGCTCTAATTCAGGTGAAACAATCTTCCTTTTGATGCCATTTTTTGCCAATTCTAGAATGATCAATTTTTTTGCCTTTGGGATTAGCCTCTGGTACCCTATTTTGACCAAAATTTTACTATGCATATCTCCAGCATAAGTCTCCTTTAGATTTGATTCAATTTGTGTCAGGATCATGTCAATGATATCTATGTGATGATGCCAACTTCATTGAAATTTGAGATTGTGAAAATTTTGGTCTTTTGGACCCTCTTAGATCAGAGTCACCTCGATGAGTGTAACACCCACCAAGCCAAACATTTATCAGAGTATTGGAGAGACAAGAGACTGTGTCTCACCGATCACTCATCATCACACCGAAATAGGCTCCTTAGAGTATACCATCGACCAAGTCCATCATCACATTGGGAAGACTTCTCACAGTACAATGTCAACCAAGTCCATTGCCTCATCAAAGAGACTCCATATTGCTTCCCACTGATAGGAGCAAGTCCCACTGATGTATTCTTTGTAGCTTCATGTCTATCAACTCATTGATGAAACAAGGTTGAAAGTCCTGTTGAAGTAGCTATATCCCACCAATGAAGTTTGACTATCAGAGATTTCATGAACTTCACAACCCGTGACTCAAATTTTCAAATTTTCAATTCTCCACAACATCTGATTTGTTTCTCATTGGGACTATTGTTAGGGTCCCATCGATAGAGGCAAGTCATAATGATAGAACAAGCCGCCAACACCATGAATTGTCAGACCATTGCAGGGACAACCTTTGGGGTCCTACCTACCAAGCACTATCTCGGTGATTAAGAACTTAGTGAATACATGAAGACTCATCGGACCATCATTGGGACAAAGAACAAGGTCTTGCCGATAGAGCATAGTCCTTCCAATCAAAGGGATTAAAGTATGCAATGCTAATAGTAACCAGATAGTAAGTTGAGACACATTTCCAACATTCTCCCACTTGATGAATAGTTACTAGCTTCTTCAAACTTGAGATTACCAAATGTCATAAGCCCCAAAACCCATCGAATTGCACACCACCTAAACTTGTTTGTGCTCATTGGTTTTGTTAATAAATCTACAACATTCTCTAGAGTATCCAATTTTTCAAGATTGACCTTTCCATCCTCCACCATATCCTGTACAAAATGATACTACACATCAATATGTTTTGTCTTGGCATGGAAATTCAGATTTTTTACCAAAAAAATGGCACTCTGACTGTCATGTAACAAATGGTAATTTTCCCTACATTGAACCCAATATCAGAACAAAAATTTCTAAGCCAAACAACTTCTTTATAGGTGTGTGTTTTTGCAATATATTCTACTTCCATGGTAGATAAATCAACTATAGCTTGCCGCTTGCTCATCCAACTAACTGCACCACCATTCAACATGAAGATGTATCCACTGGTAGATTTTCTACTATCAATGTCCCCTATCTAATTTATGAATCCACATAACCTTGAATGTTGATGCATCTCTATGACCCAGTCAAGTTACCATGATAGAACAAAGTGTACTAAGAGGTACCTTTTAGATATCTAAAGACTCTTTTCACAACATCCCAATGTGGTCTTCTTGGATTTTCCATAAAATGACTAAGAACTTCCACTGCTTGGGAAATGTTTTGCCTTGTACAAACCATTGCATACATTAGATTTCCAATTGCACTTGCATAAGGTAGTCTAGTCATGTCCTCCATCTCAGTAGGAAATTTTGGACAATCCTCAATAGATAGCTTTGTTCCCTGGGTGAAACCACAATAGTAGTTTAGAATTGAATTGAGGAAGGAAATTCATTTTTTTTGAGATTTCAATAGGAAGGGGGGTTTGCTCGAACTTGCATGTTTGACTAAACCCCTTTAGATGTTCGATCAAACCCATTGGTTCGCTCGAACCACCAGTTCTTGTGAACTCAAAGAAAGTCAACAAAAAAACATTATTTTAAGGGGTTCGATCAAACCCCTGTTCGATCGAACTAGTTGAATTATGGATTTTTAAAAAGACAAAACAATCACTGTCAAACAAACATTCCAGGTCTAAGCACGATGAATGACAAGTGTGTGGACCACCATCTCAATGTGCACCAAGTTCTATGACCTTCAAATCTTGAACTAGGTTGGTTTTTCTTTGTTCCATAATCTATTGATTTAAAATTGCATTTGTTTGAACATGGAATAATAGATTGAATGGATTCCATGAGACAAAATTTAGGAAAATTCCATGAAACGAAAATTCCAAACAATAGGAAAATTTCATGAGACCAAAATTTATTGTTTAAAATGAATATATCCTATTTCAAACCTCCCATTTTGGCTCATGGCTCCCGTGAAGGATGTGGAAGTTGGATTTACAGCTACAAATTACATTTCCTTGAAAGTTTCTAAAACGTTTTAAACAATACCTATTTTTGAAAATTTGGATTTATAGCTGCCAATTACATTTGTTTGAAAGTTTCTAAAGCCTTTTAAACAAACCCATTTTGGAACAAAATTTGGATTTACAGTTGCCAATTGCATTTGCTTGAAAGTTTCTAAAACCTTTTAAACAAACCCATTTTGTAAAATTTGGATTTACAACTACCAATTGCAAGTTTCTAAAGCCTTTTAAACAATACCCATTTTGTAAAATTTGGATTTATAACTGCCAATTGCATTTGCTTGAAAGTTTCTAAAGCCTTTTAAACAAACCCATTTTGCAAAATTTGGGTTTATAGCTGCCTTTTAAACTTCCCTCTTCTCAAGATAAGGTTAGTTTTAACTTATAAAAATATATTTTACTCACCAAAATATCTCTCCAACTTTAAATCCATCGAAAAAAATACAAATTCATAACTAAATTTAATTCCAAAAGTAGAGCGGGGGCCCTAGCTTGGTTGGCTAAGTAATTCTGTTGCGGCTCTGCTGGTCACAAGTTCTAGTCTCCCAGGCCCCTCCACAGTAGTACATCAGCCCCGCGAAAAGTTTAAAGCTTTTGCCGGTTTATAGGGGTGTTACCCGATTCTAGATCTAAAAAAATAAAAAAAAAAAAAATTCCAAAAGTAGACCATCTATGGCCTTCTATAAACTTCTTGAAGATGTTATTCCCATAAATGATAAATTAAAAGTTAAGTTATATTTGCATAAATCCCTCAAATAATTTTTTTAACTAATTTTAAAAACTCAAACAAATATATATATGAATATACTTCACTTATAAATTCTTGGAATATATATCAATGCATCACAATTAAAATCTTAGACATCATTCATAATATTTTTGACGTATTCCCAAAGCTACCTAGGGTCTCATAAGAGTTGAGTAGGTGAATACCAATATGCATATATCTAATGGTGGGGTAAATGGAGGAGGATTAGGAGTAAACTTTCATATATATCTATTACTTATTTTTCAATCAAATATATTGGTTGGAGAGGTTGCATTTGAATAAGAGTGAGTATATAAAAATATCCAACCTATATTTCATTGTCGATCTCAACCAATCTTTGCTTCAACTTCCAAATCATCCACACAATCCTCCCTGAAATATTCAATATGTGAAACATAATTATGAGGAAGATGCAAATAATCCTTGACATAGCTTTTTGTATCAAAGGGTAATATGGTTCTATAATTTTAAACTATTTCCAATTTTGAAATCAAAATACAATCAATAATCTATTTAATCAAGCAATAATCATAATTTTAAGGAAAACATAAATTACTTGAATCTTTTTAAGGTCTCTCATTAGGTTCTACTTGCACTCTTAAATTTAAAAGACAACATTAAAATCTAGTTTTCTTATTCTTTCTTTCATTGTTTCATTTAAAATTTGAACCATTTAAGGATGCTATGTTATAGATTATAGAACTTCCTTCCAATTATTTATAAATTGTTCAACCCTCTCATGGTCTAAATAATTTTACATTCAATAACCATGTCTAAAGTACATTATATACCCAACCTCTTCCCTTATTTAACACACTCATAAACCTTGTTACTAATCTCATTTTAAGAGGTGGAACAACCAATCTTAGAGGGATCCTCATCCATGGGTTTTTTTTAATCTTTGTTCTTGACATTGAGATCCACCACATGTTTAGGTGGTTATCAATAGAATTAATCATTTTAGAAAACATAGGAGAGACAAGGGAGCCATCAATCTAGGCTCTATACTTACTATTCTAGAAATAGTAGAACTATAAGCTAGAATCCTAATAATGATAGTCTTTGGATAACACTTGAAAGTTTTCCTTTTGAAGGGATTGGGGAACACTTATTGGATGGGTTTTATTTCCCCTTCACACATTTTGATTATGATTAAGAATTGAAATAATAAAATTCTCAAATTGGTATAAGAAAAAAATAAGCCCTTGGTGGAGGGGAGCTCATTTTATTCCCATGTGCAACTCTAATAATAGATATCTTAAATTACATGAGTAAATGAAAAGGGAAGCTAACAAGTCACATGCATCTAAGATTATTTATAAGATAAAAGTGATAGGATAAACAACATTTATAGTTTCCTTCTAGGATGTGTTACTCATAAAGTTACTATGTGTCATGCCTTTAATTTATGTCCCCTTGTTCGTGTTTCCCGCTTATAGGACCTTCATTTTCATTTTAATTCCTTTGTCACAAGTTTTACTAAGTTTCCAACCTTTTATCGCATGTTCTCCTACTTGTGAAACTTAATTCTTCAATTCTATTTGTTTGTTGTCTTTGTCATCGATTTTTTGTTTTCCCTAACTTTCCAGTAACTCGATTGTTATCTTTTGTAGTGTCAAGTATGCAGTCGGTGAGTCTTAAGTTCTCAAAACTTTGTAACTCCCGATTTTAGGTTGTCAACTTTCTGTTTGTTGGGACAAAGGAGTTAGTTAATTATTCTGTGGGTTTCGAGACGTCATTCATTCATTTAATAAAGTGTACGATATAGTTGAGAGATGTCTTATCGAGATTTCTACAAGGCACACAAACCTTAGGGTTTTCATTACTTCATAATAAAACAAAGTGCCATATTAATTCAACACCAATTGCACATCTTGTCATTTTATATGGCTTAAAGGTTGTGAGAATTTATTTGTTAAAGCCTCAACTGTACTTATACTTGCTATTGTTATTTCTTCAAGAATTCAAGCATTTCATTTGGTGTGATGAGCTCATGTAGTCTGAAATTGAAAATCGTTGGCTCGGTGTGAGGGATATATAGCTAGGATTTTTTAAATTGGAGGAATTTTGGGCACATCTGGATAGTAAAGAAAAGTCTACTATAGACGCGAAGGTGTTTGAAAGTGGGTTACCTCATTTCAGAGGTTTTCCAGAAGTAGTGTTGAGTGTCGATCTAATTGATGCATGTGCAAGAAGGTACATTCTTGAAACTTGGGAAATCAAGGCTGTGGATGAGACCATTGTAGCTAAATTTTTTCCTGAAGTCATTTCTTAGGCATTAAGAATTCAAGAAAAGGCACTAGTAAAGGAGATGTCTATTGTATCAACTAACGAATATTTCAGGGTTAATGAAGCATGTGTAAAAATTCTATGGCCAAAGGGTGGTTAAAATTGGAGAAGAAAGGTAAGTCTTAGTTGCCCAATAAACTTAAAAGGATGCATTTTAAAATGAAAATTGCTAATTCTATTGTTTTACTTCATCGTATTGTTGGGAATGCACAAATTGAATTATTTGAAGACTAGATGTGTCAGTTCATTAGGGTTAGTTGTGACGATAATGTGTTTATTGATTGGGCCAAGATAATTTGCTTCCACTTGCATGAACAATTAGTTAATTTTCAAAAAATTGCTACCTTTCATCTGTGTTCTTGCTTGATATATATCATTGCTAATCAGAGATCTTTCTGGCTAGGGCTGAAACCACAAGTGCCACCAAATTCTAGCATGCCCATATATAAATGTTATCCATAGTTTACCAGGCAGGTTGGGATGGGAGAATATTGTCTTGTTAATGATGCCTTTTTAATGGAAACTATGAGAAAACTAGATGGAAACCCTGAAATGCATTTTTCCCTTGAATCAAAACTTCTGGTGTTGAAATTTAGAAGTTTTTATATCTAGTTTGATAGATTTTCTTATTTGAGGATAGGAGGTTATGAAAAGGCTCCACTTAAATTGTCTAAGTATCCTGAGGATTTTCTATTATTTTGATGTAGACCCAAGGTGGAGACTAACTTCAAATGACAAATAGAAGATGATCAATGCAAAATCCAAAGAAATTCATAAGAATTTCACAAATCCACTTGTCAGGTACATTCTTTCTACTAGTAGTGCCAAACAGCTTCAACGAACTTTTCACCCAACTTTCCCAAAAGAATTTTCAAATAAATGATGGATTTAGAAATCTATTAAGGACTTACACAACATACTTCAAGATCAAATATGACTCCTTTGGACCAGTTTAGACTTCCAATACACTCACCACGGGAAAATCAAGGAAAAGAGGTCAATTTAACAAAGGAAGTACCTTTCAAACTTATCCAATCACCTTGAAACCTTGGGGAAGAAAATTAAATGGACCAAAACCATAAAATACACCACTATTTGCACCTGTATAGTAAAAAATACTCCCAACTCAAAAAAACCTCCTTTTCTAATGCAAAAACAAGGGTTTTGTCAAAATCTTCATTCCCAGGCTTGAATAAACAAATAAATGGTCCAAAAACCTTTCATAGGGTCTTCCTTGACATTTTCAATGCTTACAAACTCAACTCCATTGATAATTCATTGAAAATCACTTCAAAGCCATCACTTTTCAAGGGAAAAAATGCATTTTCAGTCCTAGGGCATCACACATTGACCAAAAATATGCTTTATTTTGATGAAAAATTCATTGGAACATATAACATAAGACATTTTGAACCAATCTACTGAGTTACAGGAGAAAAAAAAGGGCGGATTGGTCAAAATCTCATTTTTTTACCTTCAAAGCTCTTAATGCAAGAAAAATAGGGTACTTGCAACAAATATTGAATTTCTCTCAAAAAACAATGAATGAGAACTCAAAATAAAAATAAGATGATATTAAACAAATTTACACACGTTCAATGAAGTTTTCAGAGCATTATGAGACTGTACGAGTCCATACACGAGTAAAGAATTCTGGAAAATAGTGAAAAAACACAGAAAATGCACCAAAAACATGGTATTCTTGTTGTGTGAGTTATTTACACCTCCATCAATCTTGATTCAAGTTTTATGAGGCATATTATAACATTTACAAACCATAACCACTTTCAAACCAACCAACTTGCACCTAATTACCATTTAAATGACTAATTTTGCAAATCAGCACAAATTGGCAAGATTGTCATTGACAACATTTGCAACATTTTGCTTTTTTACAATTATTGAACTTGAAAGACCTCTAACAATTCTATAAACATAAAATATGATCATTTATACCTTATTTATCCCTTACAAATACTTCTAGGCTAAAAAAAAACAAAATCCCTTCATTCACTCAATTTGACAACAATGACAATTTTGGCAAATTTTCAAGCTTTTTACATATTTTGCAATGTCTTCATGGAACAAGGATGGGAACACCTTGAAATGAACTTGTGGACCTTTTGGACTCATATTATAGCCACCAAAAGGTGTTGTTTCCCCTGCACCATACACCCCATCAAGAAAAAGACCTTGTCCCAAGAGGTACTAGTTGCTCCAAGCATTGACCCTGCTGCTCCATGCTTCTTCAGTTGTGTTTGGTGTCTTCCTGTCCTTAAATAATTTTTTGATGCTGCTTCAGACCTTAGACCTGCACAAAAAAATTCATTAGCACCAAAAAATCTTGCATTTTCTTGTTTTCACCTAGAGCCTTGCAATTGACCTTCATAATGTGTATGCTCTGCCTTGTGATCAGATTTGAAGCCCTTGAAGGATTGTATGCACTTCTCATTGTTCTTAGACCTTTCACACGTCTATCATCACTCACACAATCATTAACAACTCTGATTTCTTTCACATCAGCAACTCCCACCGTCTTTGTGACATTACATTGAACAATAATATACACTATGGTCCCAAAAATCACTACACCCTACTCATTGAACCTCTCATCAAACACTCCACCCTGTTTCTCATACATCCCTACAAATTTGTTCAAATTTTCTTTATTCAAATCAGACTTAGGCACAATTTTTGTCACTGTCTTTGCAAAATCAGATTATTCACTGTTCTAACGCCATTCAAAGGTGCCTTATTCACTGTCCTATCACTATTACTCTGCTGAAAATCAGAAAATGCACTGTCCTTTTTGTCTTCAAGCCTTAGAGGCTGCTTTCTACTAAACATAATCACTTTTGACTTACCTTTGCTCTGCCCTCTTTCCTGCAAAGGATTTAGCTTGCAACTTTGATCATCCTTTCATATTGTGTAAGTATTTTCCCAACCATCATACATAGACCTTCTACCATATTTCCATGGCCTCCCCAATAGTAGATGGCAACAATCCATTGGCAATATATCACACAAGACTCTATCCTTGTACTCCCCAATCTAAAAATCCACTAGGCTTGCTCATTCACCACTAAAGTTTGACTATCATTCACCCAAAAAACCTTGTAGGGTGCTACATGAGGTATCTTTTCTAGAATCAACTTATCTACCATTTCCCTAGACACCATGTTATCTTGAGAACCTGAATCAATTAGAACTTGGCAGACTTTACCTTTGCTTTTAAACAAAGTTCTGAATAAGCTCCTTCGTTGGCTCATGTCTTCCTGTTTGTGTCCTTGCAGCAATGTTCTCCTCATCGTGAGTGCCTCTCCAAATTCTGGATCTATAGGCCTACTTGGATTTGTAGTAGAACTTCCACACTCTTCCTCTTGAACCAATTGTGTTCTTCTCTCATTCCTCCTATCACCACTTGAAGTTGCACCCTGATTTTGAGGACACTTAAAGAAGGGGTGTCCAAATTCATTACACTTGAAACATCTACCTAAAAACTCATTGAAATCCCTCTTTGACCTGAAGTTTGTTCTTCCACCTATCCATCCACCTCTTGATTCAGGAGCTTGTTCCTTGTTTTTATCAACCTGTTCATGTTCTTCTTTGGATTTCCTTGAACCTCTTCCTTTATTCACACCACCTCTGCCCCTTGCTTGTCTCTCTTGTCTCCTTTTAATTCTATCTTCTTCCCTCATTGCCATCTGAAAGTGTTCTTCAATTGTTTTAGGTGGATTGAGGCTGATCTCATCCCTTATATTCAACCTCAAACCACTCAAGTGTCTTGCCACTCTTTCCACTTCATCCTCATTATGACTTGTTCTTATACACAATCTATGAAACTCTTCAGTGTAAGACATCACTTCCATTTCTCTTTGTTTGAATAACTTAATCTACTCATAAGAATTGAGCCTTAACTTTTGCAACCATTCTATCCGAAGAACATATTTTAGACTTACCTTTTTTGACTATGTCCTCTTACATAAAATTCCACCATGTAAGAGCTGGTCCTTTTGAAACTTTGTCTTTGCATACTTAACCTTCTTGTTGTCATCAATATCTTCAAATTCAAAAAAGTTATCCAAAGCATCAATCCATGCTAAAAATTCTTCACTATCCATCTTACCTCCATACATGGGCACATCAACTTTTACCTTAGGATATTTTTAACCTTTTAGCACCTTCAGGATCCTAAGCATTCTTCTTTCATTAGGATCTAGTTCATCTTCTTCATTCGGAACTAGAGGATGTCCTTCCCCTACAACCTCTTCATCACTTTGCTCTTTATCTACAACTCCTCTCCTCTGATTCTTTTCCAAAGAAGCTATCCTTGCTATAGTATCATCTTGAGATTCTTTATATATCCTCTCCTTTCTTTCCAATTTCTCCTTAAACTCTTGTATTTCTTTAGCCATTGCACTAGCCTTTGGAGGCATCCTTCACAACTTGCAAAATCAAACAACCAACAACAAGATCTTGTGCCTGATGCTCTGATACCACTCTGATCTAGAACCATAGTGGAGACTAACTTCAAATGACAAATACAATATTATCAACCCAAAATCCAAATCAAATTCATAAGAACTTCACAAATCCACTTGTCAGGTACATTCTTTCTACCAGTAGTGCCAAACAGCTTCAAGGGACTTTTCACCCAACTTTCCCAAAAGACTTGTCAAATAAATTATGGATTTAGACATCCATTAAGGACTTACACAACATACTTCAATATAAAATATAACTCCTTTGGACCAGTTTAGACTTCCAATACACTCACCATAGGAAAATCAAGCAAAAAAGGTCAATTTAACAAATGAAGTACCCTTCAAACTTATCCAATCACCTTGAAACCTTGGGAAAGAAAATTAAATGGCCCAAAACCACAAAATCCACCACTAGTTTGTACCTGTACAGTCAGAAACACTCCCAACTCAAAAAAACCCACTTTTCTAATGCAAAAACAAGGGTTTTGTCAAAATCTTCATTCCCAGGCTTGAATAAACAAATAAATGGTCCAAAAACATTTCATAGGGTCTGAATTGACATTTTAAATGCTTAAAAACTCAACTCCATTGACAATTCATTGAAAAACACTTCAAATCCATCACTTTTCAAGGGAAAAAATGCATTTTCATCCCAAGGGCATCACACATTGACCACAAAAATGCTTTATTTTGATGAAAAATTCATTGGAACATATAAAATAAGAAATTTTGAACCAATCCATTGAGTTACAGGAGAAAATAGTGGGTGGATTGGTCAAAATCTCTTTTTTTGCCTTCAAAGCCCTTAATGCAAGAAAAATAGGGTACTTGTAGCAAATATTGGATTTCTCTCACAAAACAATGAATGAGAACTCAAAATCAAAATAATATGAAATTTAGAAAATTTACACACATTCAATGAAGTTTTTAGAGCATTATGAGACTGTACGGGTCCGTACAATAGTAAAGAATTCTAGAAAATAGTGAAAAAAACACAGAAAAAGCACCAAAAATGTGGTATTCTTGTTGTGTGAGTTTTTTACACCTCCATCAATCTTGATTCAAGTTTGATAAGGCCTCTTATAAAATTTACAAACCATAACCACCTTCAAACCAATCAACTTGCACCTAATTACCCTTTAAATGACTCTAATTTTACAAATCAACACAAATCAACAAAATTATCATTGACAACATTTGCAACATTTTGCATTTTCATAGTTATTGAACTTAATAGACCTATAACACTTATAGAAACATAAAATATGATAATTTAGACCTTATGTAACCCTTACTAAGACTTCTAGACTTAAAAACAGCAAAATTCCTTCATTCACTTCTTTTGACAATAATTACAATTTTGGCAAATTTTCAATTTTTTTTACATATTTTGCAATGTCTTCATGGAAAAAGGATGGGAACACCTTGAAATGACCTTTTGAACCTTTTGGAATCCTATTATAGACACCACAAGGTGTTGGTGCCCTTGCACCATATTTCTGGAGGTTTGCAGACAAATGACCATAGTGAATATAAAATACATGAATATGGGGAAATGAGGGTATGTCTTCTTGTTAGTTACTCCTTTCTCTTGTAAAAATAATCAGATGGATAAGTGTGTTGAAAGTATTCTAGAAATTATACAATCTCTAGTACTTGTTTGTAAGAACAATTTTGATAACAAGGGCTTTGTGAAAAGGATTATGTATGCCTCCAACTCATATCAGCACCAACCATTCAATTGAGGATTTATGGGAGGATTGTACTGATAAAAATGAAGTTTTCAGAAGGGATCATATGAGGTTAACCCTTGAGTAGAAACAAAATTTTTGTCTCTCTTTCCAAATTCCTGAAAATGTGTTTGAAGATTTGATTCTTGATCTCGAATATGAGAATTTTCCTGACAAATCACATCCTAGAGTTGACTGGAGTAAAGATGAAGTTTTATTTATGAGGAAACAAGTTGAACCAGTATTCAAAAGGATTCAATATTGGTTAGAAGGAAAATGGAATAAGGTTGCTAGTTCTGTTCATGAACCAAAATCATCCCAGAAAAATGAACACAGATCTAGCTAGATAGTCACTGGAGGTACATCACCAGTGAGAATAGCTATCAGGTCTTCTAGTGCCAATTCACAATCTGGGGGTGATAGTGAGAAACCGGAAGAATCAATCAAGTTGAAATCAATATGTGAAAAAGACATCCCATCTACCCCTGCTCCTAAAAAGAAAAATACCCAAACAAAACCTACGTCTGAAGATTCAGATAACATTTTTAGGCATATTTTTGAAGATAATACTTTCCCACCCTTGTTTGAAGAACTTTCTCCTCTGATAGAAAATATATCAATTATTCCTAGTGAGTCCAAAGAAGTTGTTCAAAGTCATAAAGCCCCTAGTCTGATAGAAAATTCTCTAGTATGGCTGAGTAAAGCAGTAGAAAAGAAGAGAAAATACACTCACATGACATCTGCTGGAGTAGATACAGTGAAAAAATTACTCCAATCTTCCTTAGGGCCCAAGAAAGCCTAGAAAATATCAAGAACTTAAGATGATGCTATCTCTGGTAATCAGATATTGGAAATTGCAGAATTTCTAAAGGATGTGGATGATGATAAGATAATTGTGGCTGATTATAAAATCATACATGTTGACATGGGTCCCCAGAAACTTGAAGGTGATGTACATCATGCCAGTTATTCAGTCAATGCTTTATCCAAGTGGGTGAGAGAAGAAAGGAAGGAAAGAGTAAAATTGCAATCTTAGGTTTTGGATTTCAAGAACTTTATCTCTTCTATTGTTTCTCCCTTTTTGTTTGTCGAGGCTTCTAGTTCCCAAGAAAGGGTTATTGATGAGTCTAAGATGTAATTGATTAGAAAAAATCTAAATTACTCCAAGGCTGCCAATGAGTGGATTGAAGAATTATCTCAGGAAACTGTATTTTTCATTAGTAAATTTGTGATTTCTTACACTCATATTGTTGATAAAAGAAAGGGATTAATGGCAGAAATATAGCAAGTTAGGAAAGATCAGACTAGTCTTTATGTTCTTTCAGAAGAAATGAAAGAGTTAGTTGTTATGCCTTGCATAAACACCCCATTTTATTCTAGAACAAAATGGGTCCCTCTTTTTCTCTTGCTTTCATTTCCTTTGGTTATTTGCTTTTCTCTTCGGGTTTTTTTTCTATTTTCTTCCCAAGTTTTCCTTCTTGTTTTGTAAAATTTTGGTTCTCAGCTTAAATTGGTTTTCTTCTTGCTGGAAATTAAATGAAATAATCACAAGCAATAGTGGATTTTATTATAGTATGTTTTACTTTCTTATGAGGACTAATGTAGACCTTGTTTCACAAGATTAAATTACACACATGATGATATTTGTCAGGGGAGCTCAGTTGGAAGGCATTCCCCAATCTAGTTGGGCACAAAATTTCTCTAAGAAGAAAGTCGGCAAGACCTTGCAGTTGTCTTGCCGACTGACAGTGCGTTCTATTCATATGAGGCTCATAGGTCACCCAAACATCCCTGTCGTCATAGGTCTTTATGTGTCTCGCCGACCGGAGGAGCCCTCGCCAAAAGATTCCATGTTCGGCATAAGGTCTCGATGAAGGAGGGAAGTCTGCCTGACAGAAGGAGGTCCCACCGAAAGTTTGAGCTCGACGATAATTTTGCCTTCGACAGGAGGACTAGGCCATTAGCATGAGTCTCACCGAGGGGTCAGCCTATGGTGTAACATAACGGGCTTGGGGAGAGTGTTTAGCATTCACAAAAAGGTCTCACTGATCGAAAGAAGTCTCAACAAAATAAAGCAGTATCGGGCGAAGGATTTGTGTTCAGCATAGCATCTGGCTGAAAAGGTGAGGTCTTGGTGAAAGGGTTGTCCCTTCACCATGAGGTTTGGCTGATACGCTAAGGTCTCCTCGAAGTGCTCTCAGTTCGATGAAAGGAAACTTCGGTCAATGTAAAGTCTCACTGATCAAAGGAAGTCTGGGCGACAGAGGTGTGGTCTCGGTGAAGGATGGCAGTGTCAGAAAAAGGTCTTGCTAACAAATAGAACTCTTGCCAATAGTTTGACAAAAGGGTCTCATCGAAGGTTCTCCCTTTAGTGTGATGTTCGACCGAAGGGGTGATGTCTGGGTGAAGTAGAGAGATCTTGGTGAAAGGAGATGCATTTGATAGGAAGTCTGGCTGAACGGTAAATCTCTCACCGAAAGAGTTGTGGTTTTGGCAAGAGGTCTCACAGACCTAAGAGGGTCTCCCTGAATATAATATCACATCACCCAAAAAAAGGATGTTTCACCGTGATGTCCTACCAACACAAGGGAGTCTTGATGACATGAAACAAAGTCCTCTCGGCTCGGCGAAAGGAAATTGCTTTAGAATGATGTATCCCCGATTGCTAAGTGTCTCATCAAAATATTTATGTTCAGCATGATGTCTGGCTGAACACAGGGAGTCTCGCCGATTTAAGTGGATATCACTATAACTATAGCTGCCTGACAAAAGGTCTCCCCGACCACGGGAAGTTTTGCCGATAAGAATGAGCGAGTTGGGAGAATAAAGGGGGTTCTCTATAGCGTCACACCGACAAACGATGGTCTCATTGACATGATTTCTCCCATTGGGGTGAAGCCACAATAGTGGTTTACAATTTGATGAAGGAAAACTGAGAAAAAATGGCCCCATGGAAAAAAAATTGGTTTTAGGGGTTCGAATGAACCTGCAAGTTTGACGAAACCATAAATAGGTTCGACCGAACTAGGGTTTGATCAAACCCATCAATCACGGGGCCCACATTTCTCACCCAAAAAACAAAAGGGAAAATGCATATTGAGAGGGTTCAAATGAACCCTGGTTCTAGCAAACCCCCTTGGTTCTAGCGAACCCCCCTTTTCCCTAATTTTTAACTTTGTTCACACAAAAAACCTAATTTTATACACTTTGACACTCAGGTTGAGGATGAAAATGGGGGAATCTTCACAAACCCAATTGGAGTCAGGTAGTCCTCAAAACGAGCTGTCCAATGAATATAATTTTAATATGTTTTGGTTTTATTATGTATTTGTTTTTTTAGTTTTATTAAACATAGGTCTTTTGTTGAAAATGAAGGTCTCTATTCTGCACATGTGGAAAAATAGTAGATTATAAAAAAAAAATTTGAAAAATATGAGTGCACCAGATATTGAAGTCCTTGATCCAACAAAAAAATAATAATTGAATTTTGATATATACAAAAAAAGTTACGCATTATATGGTCGCGCTATGTCTGAATTTTCATTGGTTTGACTTCGAAACTTGATTAAAGAAAAAATATTCAATAAAAAACTATCTAACCAAGTGCAAGCACTAGATATCAGAGTTAAAAATCTAAATTTGAAAGAATTAGAATTTTATCCTTCATGGAAAACAAGTTATGCATTATACGGTGTGTGCCACTTTTTAAAAATGCTATTTTTTGAAAAAAACCAGTTTTTGTGGGAGATGGAAAAAGAAGTGCAATTTGATTCCAAAAATTTTGAAAAAAATATTTTTAGAATCTACAGACAAAACTTGATGAGACTCTAGTTTGCATCATCTTCAAATTTCTCACAGTTTAGCCGCTATAGGTGTTTGAATGTGAAGATTTAGTTAAAAATAAAAATTCCAGTGTCCAGTTTGGCCAAAAATTGTAAACCACTATTATGGGATCACCCATCGGTGTAGTGAGGTGCGCTCGATGAAAGGTCTCGGTGACCCAAGGATCTCTCGGTGACATGGTGTGAGTTCGGGTAAGGTCTTCCCAAAACAAGGAAGTCTCCCCAAGATGGAATATGCTCGTCGAGAGAGGAAGGGCTCGACATAAGGTCTTGACGACCGTCTTATCTCCTACCAACAACGATGGATTTAGCAACACAAGGGGATATCGGTATGACCGAGGGGAACTCGCCAGGATGTCCTGCCGATTTGAAGGATGTCTCACCGACATGGAAGACTCTTGCCGATAGGAGCTCTGAGCCAAAGAGAGAACATTGCCATGATGTCTTAGTGACAAGTAAGGTCTCACCGAAAGGAAATAAGCCCAGGGAAAATAGAGTGATATCGCCACAAGGTCTTCTCAACTAATGGAGGTCTCCCTGATATAAAAAATGAGCTTGCTAAAGGATTCTGAGCCTCACCGTGATGACCTGCTGACTCGATAGGGTCTTGCCGATACAAAATGAACTCAGGGTGGCTTGTTGTGATGTCTCCCCAATTGATGTTGGTCTTGCCGATAGCAATAGACCCACCAATAGAAAAGGGATATCGGTATGACTGATGAGAACTCACCATGACCTCTGGCCAATAATGTTTGTCTTGCTGATGGTTTTTGAGGTATCAATATAGCTTTTGTCTCTCGCCATGAACCCTGACCGACTGTCATAGGTTATGCCGATAACTGTTAGGAGGAAAAATCGCATCGGGGAGACATGATTAGTGTCTCACTGACATGTGATTTAAATGTGGACCACCTATGACCACCCGAGAATCCTGCATGGCCTATGTTCTGCCAATCAGGAGCTAAGAAGGTGGACCGATGACAATTTGAATGATTGACTACCTCTGTGAAGGAAGACCAATAGAATGCAAATGATATGGATTCCTTCTAAGATCAAAAGGTGATGGATCCGCTTGGGTGATGATGTTCAAATCTAGCAATGAGTCTGATGCTACTTCCAGAGGATGCTCAGTGTGCAGAGTAGTCTAGAACATGAAGGAGGCCAAAAGAACGAAGAAACTATGACTCATAGGGATAGCTGTAGTGACCACTGGCAGAGATAGATTAGTATTAATGGAAAAATTATGTTTTAGAGCATTCAAGGCAGCCCTTCAAAGGAGTTGAAAGATAGACATAGATACCATGAGTAAAAACTACAGCTACAAAAGATCTAAAGGATTCTCCTGAGGTCAAGCCCTCACCGACATGGATAGCAAGGCTTCACATTGAATGCATCATTGACTCTTTTTAGAAAGATCAGGAGCCGACCCTCCTGAAAGCATATATTTGTAAACCTTGAGAATAGGGGGACAACGCATTCTTTTTGGGTACACTCTATATATATGGAATTATTTCCTTTTTATAAAGGGGTTAGAAGGAAAGTAGTTAGTTTTTAGAGGAGAAATAGAGGAGACAGAGCTGCGTCCTAATTCTTTGTAATGGGAGCTTCTTTTGCCTTCTTAGTTAGGAGTTAGACTTAGAATAAACTAATGTATCTTTCAATTTTTCTTAGTGTAAATGGAAACAATTTGGAGTCATGGATTTTCTATACACTGGTGATTATGCCAGATTTGTAAATGTTGCTTATCTGTTTCACTGATAGTAGAAGCAACCAGATTAAAATCTACTTCATGTTGTGTTCCAGAATGTTGTTTGTCTTGAGTTAATCATTTGATTTGAGAAGCTTTCAAGCATTGAAGTTTTATTTTATGTTTTGTTTAAATGGTGACTTGCAATCTGTTATTGAAATCAACACTGTGAATGAATGAGATTGTGTGTTAATCACAAGTTGATTTTGTTCTACAGTTTTAGTTAGAAATTCCTTGAAAGGTAACAAGTCTAGTTAATTTAGATAAAATAACATTCTTTTCTGTTCCAAAGCTCTGATCCATCTTTTTTATGTTTCTTTAAAACCCTTGTTAAAGTAGGTTTGAATTTATGCTTGATCTTAGAACAATCCAGAAGCTCTACACCAGTAGGCCCCTTGAACATTACTATTACATTGACCATTGAGCAACATCAGCATAGTTGAGAACCATCTACAAAGACCTTGGGAGCTAAGAAATCCATGTGTTGTCTTTCTCTTTCAAGAGAAACATAGTAGCAATATTCTATTTGCATGTTGCTATGCCACCAGGACCATCAACAAAAACTAGCGCTAAAAGGACGGCCTCCTTGAGCAATTTTGGATTGTTGTGAGTTGGAGTGGGTTGGATCTTTGAAAACCCAGCTCTGATGGGTAGCCCTTTCTATATACCAAGATTTGTCCATGAAATCCCTGGTCACCTATATGATAGGCTTCCATTATTTTTCGCTAATAGTGGACAAATTGCTAAAGATTATGTTAGGATTTGCAAAGATTTGATGACTCTTCATTGGATTCTTCATGAAGATACAACCTATCAACTTTTTGTCAAAACACTTCAAGGTTCAGCAAGGCAATGGTATGTTAATCTTCCACCAAATTATATTTGTTCATGGAAGGAGTTATAAATTTTTTTTGTGGATCAGTTTGACCCTTATGCATGAACACAAGACCCATCGTTTGAATTTGCAACCACAAGAAGGAAACCATCAGAATCAATTTATCAATTTAATCACAGATTTTTGTTTATGTATCAAAGGGTTCAATCTTTATATTTGGTTGTGGATGATCATATATTGGTAGAACATTATTATTGGGGTTTAAACCACTCATTTACAACCAAAGTCAGATGTTGTGGTGAGGCTACATCCTTGAATGATGTATTGAAAAAAACTCTCTTATTGGCACAATTTGGAGGTGACACTAGGAATTCAGATAGCCAAACTCAGGGTTATAATCCTCTTGTGGTGCTTGCAAATTGTCATCATCTGTAGCCTTATGCCACTTCACCCACCATCCCTACCCAGGTGCAATTATTGTCACCAAGAAGTTACAACCCTCCTAAGGTTCCAAGCACCACATTTTCCAACACCCCACATCAGGTCAATCGCACACAAGACCATTGGGAGAACTCATTTCTACAAAATCCAATCACAGAGTTAAGTACTTCACTTGACAATGAAGTTATAACCATATCATCTCTTTTTAGTCATATTCAAAAACATAGCCCATTACATCACAATGAAGTTGTGGATGAAACATTTGATGAGCAAGTATATAATTTTGATGACTTGTTTGGTAAAAAGCATGAAAGGGATGTAAATTTAGAGCATAATGGAAATCTCAGGATATAATATAGCTTTGTTGAAAATGCTAGTACTAATGATGGCTTTGAAGGAAATGAGGTATTAATATCAGAATGCTATCATGAGAAATCAACAATATCTTCCAACGATTTAAACAACTCTCCTG
Source organism: Sequoia sempervirens (assembly GCA_007258455.2). NCBI lineage: Eukaryota > Viridiplantae > Streptophyta > Pinopsida > Cupressales > Cupressaceae > Sequoia > Sequoia sempervirens. The sequence goes on along the minus strand of VDFB02051767.1, from coordinate 43,166 downwards.
ATCAAGATGAGAATCAGGATGATGAGGAATGGATAAAGGAACATGGTTCATGTTGGATTGATATCCCTCGTATGCAAAATTGAATAAAGGAGAAGTTAGAAGAGCTAGGAGATCTAAAACTATCAGAACTTGTTGGGCCAAGTGGATGTAGGATACATTGAACTAATCAACACTCTCAGATGGACTGCCATGTCTTCCTAGGAAGGATGGAGTTATATTTCAAGCAACTAATCACTATTGAAGGAATACTTATGGAAGATCCTTGGAATACATATCCCCTCAATGAGGAGAATGAAACAACTAGCACACATGAAAATGATAATCAGTCCATCCAAAATGATGAGAGTAACTGTGTGAAGAGGTTTAATTCTTCCCTATCTTTTGATGACTTTGATCCTTACATTGAGATGGATTCAACAACTGATGAAACTCCTTTACCTAGTGAGGGCTTGATAGAAGTAGAGAATGGATTCATCGATGCATTCATAGATTCTTTCATGATGGTGGATGAGGAAGAAACACACTTTGATGGGTTAATGCAAGAGGAAGACTCTGCTGATTTAAGTAGTGGATGGATTGAAATAGATAACACACTTCAAGGTGAGATTGCCAATGAATCTTATGGTCAAAGACAAGGACTTAAATGCTAAAATGAAATTTTAAGGGGAGAAGTTCAAGTAGATGTGTAGATCAGTCAAGTGCTCCTTGAGGAAATTCATGACAGGGTACATTTGGATGAAGCAGAGGAATACCAAGAAAGAAACCAAGAGGTTATCTCAGAAGTTGAATCTCTTCAACATGACGAAGAGAATGAAACAATGGAGTATTTTCTTGATTTTGATTCTATTTACTCAAATGTGTTGTTTAAAGAGAGTCCTTGCTTAGCATCCACTAATCAATTTGATCTTAATGCTGATAAATTTGATGCTAAATGGCATGTTCTTGTTGATGATGTGCAAGAATATGAATTGAGAAAGTGCTTTCCTAACTTTGACCCCGTGCATTCAAATGAGCTCAAAGGAAATCCTTGTTCACCATGTGCCAGTATTCCTGACATTAATGGTGATAAACTGGAAGCAGATTCTCAAACCCTTGGGGGTGACATGTTTCACGAGAATGTTGAAAGTGAGACTTCATCTCAAGAAATCCAGAAATTTTTTGACTCTATACCTAAGACGAATATAGAGATGCTGGTTGGTGAGTATCCTAGCTCCAAGACAAACCTTGCTTCGGTGATGTTCCATGAGCCGAGACCCCGACTACACCACAAGTATGCATTAGTAACTGTGAATCTTCTGAATCAGGTGGTGTCCTTTCATTATCCTCTATGTTTTAATAATTTTCAGTTCGATTATGGCATTGGGGATATTAAAACATGTTTGTGGGTAAATCATGACAAAACTAAGAACCCACAACTGATAATATTTCAAGCTTTATTCCCTCAGAATTAACTTATTGCCTATAAAATTCATATTTCTAAGTATAAAGATAAATTTGCTAGGTTTAGAACTGTGCCTAGTAGGTTAAGATTGCTGCACATAGTGAGAAATCAGTTAAGTCAATGTACAAATTTTTATAGTTTTGTGTATGCAAGGCCTAGCTTTGGAGTTAGTTAGGATTAGGATAGGTTAGTGTTGGTTTTTGGTTTGGTTAGTTTTCATTTTGTTATGTTGTTTTCTTTTTTCCATGTCCTCTTGTTTTTCTGTTTGTGAATAGTTTGTTTGTTTTTTGTGCATTTATGTAAATAATTGGTTTCTCTTATTAGTTTCTATGTTTTTGCTTGTAAATAGTCTCTCCATATAAATAGTTTTCTTTTCTGCATGTAAATAGCTCTGTTGTTTGTTTGTTTCTATCCTTTCGTTTCCTTTGTTCTTTTGTTTCTATCTTGTTTGTTCTTCGGGGTTCTCTCTGTTCTTTCCATCTTAAAATGGTGGGTTGTTATCTGAGGCATACTTTGGCTATTAGGAGAGAGGTGGTTTAGATATTTTCAAGTTTTCTGATGGGGTGATTTTGTCCTACACTTTTTTCTTTATGCCCATTGTCAATAAGAGTTGTGGAAAGTCTTAAAAAACAAGGTGCAAAGTAAATAACCTTCATTGACTCCCTCTGAATCTGTCACAAATCATCAAGACCATCACCTCTTGTAATGGTATATTTGTCCTAAGATGATAGTGTTGTAAGATTTGAGTGAAAAATCCAATCTCCCAAATGCTATTATGAGGTCCATGGTAGTTTTCAACCCAAAATAGATGTTAAACATCTGATGTATTGAGAAAAAATTGAATGAAATATTTGAAACTCTATGAGAAAACAAAAAAAGAGAGAACTATTTAAAGAGAATGAAGACTCAATATGAATGGGTGATTCCAGTATCTCTACTGGGGCTATAGACACCTGGCTGGCAGTAGAGCAATGCTGTGAGAAAACTAGAGGTATCTCCATTGGGGCTATGGAAGCCTGACTAGTAGCGGAGCAATGCCTAGGATATCATTGCATGACAGCTAAAGGGACTCAACTCATGTAGCTTAAATCTTGCACATTGTTGTTCAAAAGATGAAGAAAACTTTATAAAAGAGTGATGCACAATCAAGAAAACACATAGATTCATGGGTAGCTAGTGTTGACTGATGTTTGAGATTCTAGCTCAGCCTTGGTTGTTAAAACTGACCCAACTAGAGTTGCGATGTTCATGAACCAGGAGTTCTGGGTAGCTGAATCCTTCAGCTTCTTGAAAATGGTTAAACCATTTTTTCCAGCCGAGTCACCATTTTTTATGCCTTGCATAACCACCCCATTTTATTCTGGAACAAAATGGGTCCCCCTTTTTCTCTTCCTTTCATTTCCTTTGGTTATTTTCTTTGCTCTTCGGGGTTTCTTCTGTTTTCTTCCTGAGTTTTCCTTCTTGTTTTGTCAAATTTTGGTTCTCAGCTTAAATTGGTTTTCTTCTTGCTAGAGATTGAATGAAATAATCACAAGCAATAGTGAATTTTATTATAATATGTTTTACTTTCTTATGAGGAATAATGCAGACCTTGTTTTGTAGGATTAAATTGCACACATGATGATATTTGTCAGGGGAGCTCAATTGGAAGGCATTCCCCAATCCAGTTGGGCACAAAGTTTCTCTAAGAAGAAAGTCGACAAGACCTTGTAGTTGTCTTACCGACTAAAAATGCGTTCTATTCATATGAGGCTCATAGGTCACCCAAACATCCCTATCACGTAGGTCTTTATGTGTCTTGCCAACTGTAGGAGCCCTCGCCAAAAGATTCCATGTTTAGCATAAGGTCTTAGTGAAGGAGGGAAGTCTACCCGACAAAAGGAGGTCCCACCAAAAGTTTGAGCTTGACAATAATTTTTCCTTTGGTAGGAGGTCTGGGCGATTACCATGAGTCTCACTGAGGGGTCAGCCTTCGGTGTAACACAATGGGCTTGGGGAGAGTGTTTAGCATTCACCAAAAGGTCTCACCGGTCGAAAGAAGTCTCAATGAAATAAAGCAGTATCGGGTGGAGGATTTGTGTTCGACATAGCGTCTGGCCGAAAAGGTGAGGTCTCGGCGAAAGGGTTGTCCCTTCATCATTAGGTCTGGCCGATATGCTAAGGTATCCCCGAAGTGCTCTCGGTTCGGTGAAAGGAAACTTTGGTCGGTGTAAAGTCTCACTGATCAAAGTAAGTTTGGGCGACAGAGGTGTGGTCTCGGCGAAGGACGACATCATTGGAAAAATGTCCTGCCGACAAATAGAAATCTTGCCGACAGTTTGACAAAAGGGTCTCGCCAAAGGTTCTCCCTTTGGTGTGAGGTCTGGTCGAAGGGGTGATGTCTGGGTGAGGTGGAGAGGTCTTGGCGAAAGGAGATGCATTCGCTAGGAAGTCTGGCCAAACGGTAAATCTCTCGCCAAAAGAGTTGTGGTTTCAGAAAGAGGTCTCGCCAACCTAAGAGGGTCTCCCCGAATATAATCTCATCTCGCGTAAAAAAGGATGTATCGCTGTGATGTCTTGCCAACAAAAGGGAGTCTCACCAACATGAAATGAAGTGCTCTCGGCTCGAAAAAAGGAAATTGCTTTGGGATGATGTCTCCCTGACTACCGAGTGTCTTGCCAAAAGATTTATGTTCGGCATGATGTTTGGCTGAACATGGGGAGTCTCGCCGATATGAGTAGATATTGCTATAACTCTGGCCGTCTGATAAAAGGTCTCCCCGACCATGAGAAGTCTTTCCGATAGGAATGAGCAAGTGGGGAGAATGAAGGGGGTTCACTATAGGGTCACACTAACAAACGATGGTCTTGTCGACATGATTTCTCCCATCGGTGTAGTGAGGTACCCTCAATGAAAGGTTTCAGGGACCTGAGGATCTCTCAATGACATGGCGTGAGTTTGGGGTAAGGTGTTCCTGAAACAAAGAAGTCTCCCCAAGATGGAATATGCTCATCGAGAGAAGAAGGGCTCGACATAAGGTCTTGACGACCATCTTATCTCCTATCGACAATGATGGATTTACCAATAGAAGGGGATATTGGTATGATCGAGGGGAACTCGCTAGGATGTCTCACTGATTTGAAGGACATCTCACCGACAAGGCAGACTCTTGCCGATAGGAGCTCCAAGCCAAAGAGAGAGAACATCACCATGAAGTCTCAGTGACAAGTAAGGTCTCACCGAAAGGAAATAAGCCTGGGGAGAATAGAGTGATATTGCCACAAGGTCTTCTCGACTAATGGAGGTCTCCCTGATATAAAAAAATGAGGTCGCCAAAGGATTCTGAGCCTTGCCGTGACGTCCTACTGACTCGATAGGGTCTTGCCGATACAAAATGAACTTAGGGTGGCTCGCTGTGATGTCTCCTCGACTGATGTTGGTCTTGTCAATAGCAATGGACCCACCAATAGAAAAGGGATATTGGTATGACTGATTAGAAATCACCATGACCTCTGGCTGATAATTTTTTTCTTGCCGATGGTTTTTGAGGTATCGATATAGATTTTGTCTCTCGCCATGAACCTTGGCCGACTATCATAGGTTACGCCAATAACTGTTAGGAGGAAAAATCGCATTGGGGAGACACGATTAGTGTCTCACCAACATGCGATTTAAATGTGGACCACCTTTGACCATCTAGGAATCCTACGTGGCCTATGTTTTGCCAATCAGGAGGATCTAAGAAGGCCCAAACCGGCGACAATTTGAGCAATTGACTACCTCTGTGAAGGAAGACCAATAAAATGAAAACAATATGGACTCCTTCTGAGATCAAAAGGTGATGGATCAGCTCGGGTGATGATGTTTAGATCTAGCAATGAGTCTAATGTTGCTTCCAGAAGACGCTCAGCATGTAGAGAAGTCTAGAACATGAAGGAGGCCAGAAGAATGAAGAAACTATGACTCACAGGGATAGCTGTAGTGACCACTGGCAGAGATAGATCAGTATTAATGGAAAAATGCTTTAGAGAATTCAAGGAAGCCCTTCGAAGGAGTTGAAAGATAGACACGAATACCAGGAGTAAATGTTGCAGCTACAAAAGATCTAAAGGCTTTTCCTAAGGTCAAGCCCTCACTGACATGGACAATAGGGCTTCACATTGAATGCATCATTGAATCTTTTTAGAAAGATTAGGAGTCAAACCTCCTGAAAGCAGATATTTGTAAACCCTAAAAACAAGGGGACAACACATTCTTTTTGGGTACACTCTGTATATATGGCATTCTTGCCTTTTTGTAAAGGGGTTAGAAGGAAAGTAGTTAGTTTTTAGAGGAGAAATAGAGGAGACAGAGCTGCGTCCTAATTCTTTGTAATGGGAGCTTCTTTGCCTTCTTAGTTAGGAGTTAGACTTAGAATAAACTAATGTATCTTTCAATTTTTCTTAGTTTAAATGGAAACAATTTGGAGTCATGGATTTTCTATACATTGGTGATTGTGCCAGATTTGTAAATCTTGCTTATCTGTTTCACTGATAGTAGAAGCAACCAGATTAAAATCTACTTCATGTTGTGTTCCAGAATGCTGTTTATCTTGAGTTAATCATTTTATTTGAGAAGCTTTCAAGGATTGAAGTTTTATTTTATGTTTTGTTTAAATGGTGACTTGCAATTTGTTATTGAAATCAACACTGTGAATGAATGAGACTGTGTGTTAATCACAAGTTGATTTTGTTCTGCAGTTTTAGTTAGGAATTCCTTGAAAGGTAACAAGTATGGTTAATTCAGATAAAATAACATTCATTTCTCTTCCAAAGCTCTGATCCATCTTTTTTATGTTTCTTTAAAACCCTGGTTAAGGTAGGTTTGATCTTAGAACAATCCAGAAGCTCTACACCAGCAGGCCCCTTGAACATTACTATTACATTGACCATTGAGCAACATTAGCATAGTTGAGAACCAACTACAAAGACCTTGGGAGCTAAGACATCCATGTGTTTTCTTTCTCTTTCAGGAGAAACATAGTAGCAATATTCTATTTGCATGTTGCTGTGCCACCAGGACCATAAAAAAAAAGAGTAAAATTGCAATCTCAGGTTTTGGATTGCAAAAACTTTATCTCTTCCATTGTTTCTCCCTTTTTGTTTGCTGAGGCTTCTAGTTCCCAAGAAAGGGTTATTGATGAGTCTATGATGTAATTGATTAGAAAAAATCTAAATTACTCCAAGGCTACCAATGAGTGGATTGAAGAATTATCTCAGGAAACTGTATTTTTCATTAGTAAATCTGTGATTTCTTACACTCATATTGTTGATAAAAGGGATTAATGGCAGAACTATAGCAAGTTAGGAAAGATCAGACTAGTCTTTATGTTCTTTCAGAAGAAATGAAAGAGTTAGTTTCCATGGATTGATTGAAGTTGTTAAATGAATTTATATTGTTTGTGATCCAAAGGAATTAGATCCTTCATGGCCTGATTCTCTCAAATGGAAATTAAGTATATATGATGAGTTGGTAAAAGAAATCATTGAAGTACTAGAAAAGAATTTAGATATGTTAGGAGGAATCAAAAGAATTTTTCATGATTTGTAGGTAAGGATAATGGATGATTTTGTTGAGAAAATTCTAGACGCAAAAGAAATCTGCTCAAAATTTAGAGAAGTCTTCAACAAGGAAATAGCAGATCCTACTACAATGACTAAGGAATCTTTCTCAAAGCTTGGGAGGCAAGATCTCTCTCTTGAAACTTTTAAATCTGAAGCAAAAAGGAGGTCTTCCACACTAAACGAATCTAAGGTTGCTCTCAAAAAATGGAGAATCAGGCTTCAGATGACACTGACACCAGGCAATAGAGAGATTTTCACAATCATTACCAGGTATAGGGAGTACAAAGCTAGAATGAAGATGTAGGAAAGTTTGTTGCAACAAGAGGGGAATGAGGAACCAAAAGCTGATGAAGTTGAAGCAAGTGGGACCGATGCATAGTTTATTTTTAGCATTTTTGAAAACTTTCTTTAAAATTGGCTCTTTTAAGTTAATGACTTCTTTTTAATTTTTAGTACGGTTACTTTCAAGAAACCATTACCAAAGACATTGGCTATGTTTAAATATTGATTCGAATGATGTGGTTAAGATCTTTTGTGCAAAATTTGATTTACTCATGAGAACAAACTTTATTATTTTGATATAGAAGAAATTGGTGAAGTTTATGCATGCGTAATGTTTGAGTTATGGTGTATGGATTTATTCTATTTCTACTGAATATTTTCTAGCGTGATATCTATTATTGAGATGACAAATGATATATTTTGTTGTATTATTTTGGTATTATTATCTGTGAATAAGAATTCTACAGTGATATTGGTTTAGTTGTTTCCTTTTCTTAAGGAGTTCTATTTATGTTTGCATGAGATTAATTGATACCTTTAAAGCTTTCTGGTTAAAATCCCCTTCCTTTATTTTCTTTTTGGTTAAAAGCATCACTAGTTTAAAAATTATTCATTGAATATCAGATAAAGGTAGCTGCCACCTTTTAAAATGAGCAGAGAATCGGTTTTGAAGTTTATAATGTTATAGCACGTTACCGATTCAACTGTGGTTACATTTAGCACCTTTGTGGGCATAAGAATATAGAGTTAGGTGATAAATCTATTAACTAATAGGATGAAATAAATAATCAAGTAGAAACATTTATGCACTTGTGAGGAAATCATCTATATGTTCCTTCCTCTTGTATTTACTTTCTTTATGAGACTTCAAGCCCTTCATGGATAAACCATTTGTAGTAGCAATACCTTCCTCAATGGCATTAAAGGTTAACCGTCTTAATTTTTAACCAAAATTTTAATAACATTCAATTTTGTGTAATTTATGGGGCACTATTATCATTTTAATTCAAAATAATGTAAGAAATTTATATAAATTAAAAAATTAAAAAATCCTAAAATAATAGTTTTAAATTAATTGAAAACATGGTTGGACCCCTCTAATTTTGTGGAACTATTTCTTAAAAGCTATTTTAGTTGAATTTCATATAATAGGCAAAGGAAGCCACATATGGCATTAAGACCTTCCTTGATGGTCTTTACTAGGAAATTTTTAATTTCATTCATAGGTCTTGAGGTATTTTAAACAAAAGTTGTGTTTGGAAATAGGTATTTGGTACAAACTCCCAAAAAAATTAATGTTATATGTTTATGCTATTAACACATGAAAATTTGGGCCTTAAAATAGCCACATCATCCCCATATTTTAATACAAATGAGACATTGAGGCTTTATGTCACTTATAATAGATCTACAATTATTTGATATAGCTCCATTTAGATCAATCCATATATCCCAATTTCTATCAAATCATAGGGTGCCAATTTCAATAATTACACAATGAAGGACATATGATTTTTCATTTGCTAGTAGAGGGTTATCTTATTATGCCATTAAAATAAAATATATGTCCTTAATACTTTTCATCTTTATTTTCCATCATTACATTGAACCTTATAAGGGATATCTTCATTGGTAATCATCTAATTCATAAAGACAAATAATGCCAAACTTAAGCTAGGTTAATTTTATAAATAATTTAAAATAATTTGTACCATGGGTAAACACTAGAGTCAATCAAATAATCTATCATATACTTATCAATAAAATTTCATATCATGTCTATTATTCTAATGACTAGCTTCAAATAAAAGCATCCTTCTACATAAATTAAAGTGCTCAATTATGGTTACATATTACCAATTTTACTTCTTGTAAAATAATATAATCAATAGACTCATAAGATCTTCTAAACATACAATAAATAGCTCTCTTGCTAAGAGATTCTTTACTTTTTACATTTAAACTATTAAAATTCATAATTAACCATGGTAACACTTAATATAGTCTATTAATAAAAATATAAAGCCTTCATTTCCTTCATCTATTGGGAGACTTGGATCTACAACCAATTACGTGCATCATTCCATCTTTCATCAATGATTTGGAACATCAAGGATTGAACATTATGCATCATTATACAAAGCTAGTCCATTATATCTAGTTGTAGAATTTGTATAGGAAACTTTTTAATTTAAAAAATATAAGAATTGATTTATTTTACTATAATATCCAAGAAATTTATAAAAATAAGAGTAATAAAATAATTATTAATATTATCTAAATGAGTAAATATAAGGTCATATTTTCATAAGGAGGATTTTATATTATCTATAAGATTTGAGATAATAGAAAAGATATGTACAGAGATTAAATCTTCATTTTATCCTATTCTTTCATTTTTTCTTTCTTTTTGTACTAGGGTTAAATCTTCATCTAGGTTTGTTGTGTACTTATAAGAAACCTTTGCTTAGGTTAGTATCATGTTCTTGTACATTGTATGGTAAGTTTCATGATAAATATTATGTGCATGTGTCCCTTCCTCCTATTTATTTTTCTTTATGGATATGAGGAAGTTTATTTCTAATTTTTTAGTTTCCTCATCAAAATATTGCTTCAATAATTTAGAAATTATATTTACAAGCTTATCATCTCTCTCATTTTCTTCTCTTAGTTGTACCTTAAATAATGACTAAATTGATTTTACATGACCACCAATGTTAAGTAATGATGCTTTCCCTTTATTACTAGTTGTAGGAAATAAATCTTCGATGCAACCTTTATCAATATTTTTTAAGTCTTTAATGACACATTTTGTATTAGAGTGCACCCTTGTAAATTTAAAATTTAGAATTGTTTTAGATTATGTTTTGTGTGAAATCTAGTAATTTGAATGTTTTGATTATTAAAAACTAGATAGATGTTGAATTCTTTTTGTTAATGGTATGAAAATATTATTGATGAGTAGATGAATTATTAGAATTGTTTTTGATTTCTATTCCCTATATCTAGATATATTATTTACCAAGGTCTCATTGCTCCTTTAGGTGTACATACATATATAACATGGAAAATGCAAATGTTCCACCTCCAGAAAATTTGTTCGCAAATACCACTAATGAGATTAAGAAATTGAGAGACTCATTAGCACAAGGTGCAAACCTAGGGATATATTTTGAACCATGCATGCCAATATTATATAGTCTAGAAAAACTAAGAAATGAACTTGAGAGGAGTAGTGCATTTTCCCCATATAGATTAGTTGCTATTTTTTCCCACATGTGGGAAGAAGTACATGGTGATGTTCCCCTTAAACAAATATAGGATAGTGTGACCAAAGAAATGATAAAAAACACTTGTTTTCCATTTTATCAAAATGTGTGTAAGGTTAGGGGATACCAGCTCACTAGATGTGTTGATCGTGTTATGGCCTCATTGATCTACCCATGATTTCTCATAGCACATGGTCAATACCCAAACAATGAATAGATTCCATTGTATTTTGTTCAGCAGTTGTATGCTGAGGTCCATTTGGGCCTCAAAGTCAACTACCTAGACATTCCACCATATGTTTCGCCGTCAGCGTACATCAGCGTTCCCAACGCCGATACATCAACTGAAATGCCGGAAGGCATTGTCGAGATAAGCCCCCGTCCCCGCGCAATGAGGCCAAGCAGCTTAATTTTAAAGCAAAACGAGTACATTGTTCATCTCCATCTTACCCACCGAAATTTGTGATTTTATGCTCAGAAAATCCACATCATTTTTCAGCACAACACCTTCAGATCCTTTATGAAAACGTAATCCACTCGGCGGAGGTTCTGGAGCGAAATTCACAGTGAGGAGGCATGATTCCCGAGGTTTGTTTTCAGACTTCTCGGCTTTATCGGGACAACGTCATCGTGGAACGTTCGTATTTTGATCTCTTATTCAATTCCCGTGATCCTTATCACCGGCCTAACACTACAGAGCAGTTAGGATCCATCTATTAAATGATTCGCGCAAATTTACATTAAATCCAGGAGCCGATTAAGATGTTGATCGGTTCTGTTCATTATCGCCATTGCTATCTCACCCCACCCTCTCTTCACTCATCATTTATGTCATGACATGATAGATTAGATGGATGTAGATGTTGGTTCGTCGCCTGACCATGTAGTTGATATGGTGGAGGCGACTGTTTCAGAGGACTCAAGTCATCCAATATCAGATGATGTGCATGTATGTGTGCATGTGCATGTTTCAATTCCTTTTTAATTATTTTTAAATTTTAGTTTTAACTAGATATTCATGTACTGATATATATGTATATATATTGTAGGTGGACATACCTCATGTCACTCCTAGCCTTGTTCCTCTAGATCGTTTACATCAACGTGACTCTGTGGATGAATCTGTTGGCAGTGGACACGTGAGTTTTAAATTTTTATATATACACGTGTATATGTACATGCATATGTATGCATAGATCTAGAAATATATTTAAAAATATATAAGTAAATTCTTAAAAATAACTTTCATAAAATTTATTGAATATAAATTATATGTATTTAACAAATTTTGTACACAATTTTATTTGCAGGGCTCAACACATCCATCAGAGTAGGATCATTCTCATTTAGATGGTCATTTGACTAGGAGTTGACATTCATATTAGGCCCTGCACTAGATTTATGATATTTACTACATGTATTTGCTTATATGATGATCTTTAGTATTTGACATTTGATGATCTCTAACTTACATTTGCTTATATGATGATCTTTAGTATTCCACATTTGATGATCTCTAACTTACATTTGCTTATATGATGTACATACATTTGGCTCTTTGCTTATAACATGTTACATGTTTATACATTGAATCTATTTACATGTATGTATGTGTTTGCTTATGTTTACATGTTTATATGATATAAGTATACATTTGCTTATATTCAATATACATACATTTTCTTATTTGATGATCTCTTAGAACTTACATTTCCTTATATGATATACATTTGATCTCTAGTAGAATTTTAGGAAATGAATGCCACTTTATAATTAAGTTCATTCATGTTGATCACAATAAATATTTTGCATGCACACCCATTGAATTTTATAGTAAGCAGTCAAAAATTATAAAATAAATGACTCCCAAGCTCAAGTAAACTAATGATATTTTATAAACGAGTGTATTTACAAGCCTATTTATTAACATGCACATGTTCTTCTAGTTTTAAAATTTGATAAAAATGATGAAATTAAAATCTTGATAGAAAGTAAGAACAAATAAAGTGCATCACTTTGTGGTACACAAAACTCCTATTTTTTAAAAATGACTTAAGCAACATGAACCATTGAGGAGTTGAGAACAAAATATAATTATAAAGAAGAGGTAGGAACATTCCTTTTATAATTATATACCATCCTTCAAACACTTTCCCTCTAAGTTATAAAATTTTATGTTTTAAATTATTTCATAAATAATTTCTTAATCTATACCATTATTAAATTATAGGAAAATTTTATTCTTTGAAACATTAAGAAAATTCAATTCAAATTATACCTATATTATATTTTTGACAAGTAACAAAATTTTAAAATTACTAGATATGTTGCATATCTATACATTAAATAACAACAAACTCCACAATGAAATAACTTGTTTGATTATCACTTGATTCATTTAAAATAGGATCTAGTTATTCCATACACTAGAATAATTTTTTTCCCATATGCATATAAATACAAGCTTATTTTTCATTATTCCATATCAAATTGCAAGATTAATTCACATTTATATCACTTGGAGTGCAGATTTTGGAGAAGAGATTTTTGCACAATTATCAAGGAGGCAAATATTGGAGAAGACAACTTTTCATTTTTATCAATTAAGGAAAATTTTGGAAGAGAATTTAACTAAGTTGGTAGAAGATTTGTTTTGAGGCATCTTTAACTTGAAGAAGAAAATGGAACAACAAAGAAAAAGAAAAAAATGCATCTCAATGAAAATTGTCAAAAGAAGAACAAAAGAGGCGTGAACAAAACTTGGAAAATTATCATAGAAAGAAACAGGGTACATGCTTGTTTCTTCTCTCTCTCAATCTCTCAAGTATGTGTTTAGGAATTTTATTAACACCTCAATTTTTTTTGATTACAAATATATTTCCAATTATGAAAACCATATTAGATTTCATTTGGAAACTTTAATACTAAAAAATAGTCCTTGCATAGACATTGCCTAAATTGCTTATCATCTATTTCCAATTGATTTTGTTCCATGGATTTATTAAGTTCAAGAATCTTTGATTTTATTTGTTTCAACTCCACTTAAATAACTCATAGTACCTCACTTTCTTTGCCTGCATTTAAATTCTTGAACAAGCAGGAAATTCTCAAGCTGAAGTTGAGCGGATTCTAGATATTAGATCAAATGAATCCGCTGAAGAACACATGGACCTTGAAGTTAGGGAGGAGACCCAAGTTCAAACAATGCTTGTAGGAGAGGGGTTAGGATCACTTCCTTCTATTGGTATGGATGAGCATATAAAGTCTCTCACTTATAGCATCGTGTCTTATCACTTTGTTTTCTTGCATACATAAACTTGACTTAAATATAGAATCATCTCTCACTTTCTTTGCAAAATATTTTGTGACATGTAGAAAGGGCTCAACAAGTAGAAAGTTCTCATGTTGAAGTCGAGCTAAATCTAGATATTGGATCAAATGAATCCGTCGAAGAACACATGAACCTTGAAGATAGGGAGGAGGCCCAGGTTCAAACAATGCATGTTGGAGAGGGGTCAAGATCACTTCCTTCTACTGGTATGCATGAACATATAAAACTAGATGAAAAGGTGATGAAATAAATTTATTATAGAAATTTAGATCATTTACTTCAAATGGATATGGAGAAGCTGAAATGTTATGCCAACTAGCCTTATATTAAGAGAAAGATGTCAATGAATAAATTTGTAAATGGAATAATCAATCATCATTTCAATAATCTTGATACACTTGAAAAAACCCAATTGTTATCATGTTTACTTCTTTGTAATGAGCTGAAAGAGTCATTACAATTGTTGGGTGTACATTTGGCATCAAATAAGAAGAAATGCATGGGATTACAAAAGGATATTGCTCAAAATGTTAAAAAGTGTTTATATTCCATTAGGAAAGGATCTCGATCAGTGGATAAGGTGACTACAAGAAGGGTGATGTTGACATCTATTGTACATCAAGATATAGCAAGCAAAAGAAAAATGTCTGCAGATTTGGCTGAAATTGGTTATAGTAGAACCACATTAATAAAATATGAGAAAAAGAGAGTTTTTGGATGAGAGTTCAGAAGGTAATTGGGAAATTATGTGTAGAGTTCCCCATTCTAATAGGATTGAAGATGTTGTTAGGAACTTCATCTCAAGTTTTTGGCATGATTAGACTCGTCCATCATCAAATACTAGAGATGTTATGAGACACAGGATTGGGCCTGGTATTTATGAAAATCATATCAAACATTGGCTAGACATAACATAATTTGAGATGTATATGAACTTTTGTAATACATATCCTCATATAAAGATTGGGAAAACAATGTTTGAAAGGTTAAAGCCATATTATGTGAAGATAATTTTTTTTTTTGAAACTTGTTGTTATCATATTGAATTTGATCTCTACTATCAAGTGTTTTGAAAGATGAAAGAACAAAGTTGCGGGTTTAAAAATGCACCTCCTAAACAGGAAAGTTTCTTCATAAATGATATATTATGTGATCATGAAAATGGACCTCAAATAAACCACACAAAAGGAATTTGTGAGACATGTGGAAATTTGGCTAAATTTCCTTCAAGAAATGAGGATACTGACCTAACAAAGACAGTAAATTGCAAGAAGTAAGTATTGTTTTTAGAGAGTTTATTTGTTTTAATTTTATTAGATTTTTATTTGAATTCTCTAATGTAATGTTTCATTGATTGTGTGGTTTATTACTTATTCACATATTTTACTCACACAGGTACAAGTATGTAAAGTTGCAAAATTTTTTTGGGAAAGAATCCACAAGGTTGAACTATGTAGAAGAGGAGATTCCTATTGGAAAATTTATGGGAGATTTTCAAAAATTGAAACAACAATACACACATCATTCCTTTTTTGCTAAGTGGCAAGCACAATAATTCAAAACATTGAGAGATACTTTCCCACTTGGAACAATTCTATCATTAGTAAACTTTGCAGAAAATTACTCCTTTGTACATCAAAATGAGATTCAATCAGAGTATTACTTTTCAAAGAAGATCACTATTATAGTTCATGTGTGTTATCGACATGCACAATCAAAATTGGATAGTGTTGAGAGTACAGATGAAGAATGGGTCCTTAAGAAAGAATATCACTTTTATATTAGTGATGATAAAGAGCATGACACGCTTTTTGTCCAACGTTGCTTTACAATTTCTTTTGAGAATTTGAGAAGTAGGGGTGTAAAATTTGAAAAGAATTTTGTATGGTCAGATGGATGTGTGGCACAATTCAAATTTTCACGGCCATTCTATGCACTTTGTAGATATCATAAAATCTACAAAATACCACATGTTTGGAGTTTTTCTGAGAGTGGGCATGGAAAGGGTGAACATGATGGAGAAGGAGCTTGCATCAAACGAGATTTAAGAAAGCATCAAATGAGTTATCCAAAAGATTGTATAGACAATGCACATGATGTTGTTGAATGGTTCAAAAAACACTTTGCATCAAATGTGGTTGGCACATCTTCAAGAACAAACTAACACATTCCACATAGAGTGTTTTGGGAGATATCGGGTATGTATAAATTACATTTTCAAAAATTTAAATTTATTTAAATTTAAAATTTATATATATATATATATATACATGTTTGTTCACATAAGTTTGTTGTTGTACATGTATCTAGGTGTGGAAAAAAGATCAATGCATGGATGCAAGAGGGTAGAAAAAACAAGATCTTTGCATTGTGTTAGGAGTTCTGATAGTTTCTATGGATGGACATTACACACAAGGGATTACTCTTGTTTTTGTATTGAGTGCATTGTAGGAAACTTTTTTCATGCATGCAACAACCAAGAATTTGGATATGTTGGTAAATGGGATACAGTGCCACTAGTTTTTTCAGAAACATATGATGAAAATGAGGAAGAAAGATTTGAAAACATTCCTTTGATTTCAATTGATTATGACCATATTTTAGGATTAGTTAGAAAAGGTACATGTGTAAGTTCTCAATAATTTAAATATTGTATATATCTAGTTAATGATCTTTAAAGTCTAGAGATATTTCTAATTTTTTAAGAAATTTTATGTGTAAATTTGGTGTACAGGAGATGTTTTTGTAGTCATAGCAGAGCCTAGAAACATTGAAGGTGTTAGCTATTATTTTTTGCTTTGTACAAAAGAGAGGAATAATCTAACACAACCTAAAACAAGTGATGGAATGTTATTTCCCATAGGTGAGTTTGAATTTAAAATTATATATACATTGTGTTCATATGTGCACATTACATTATAAAAATTAAATATATATTGTACAAACCTTGAGCATGCAAATTTTGTACATGTTCATATGTCTTACCTTAGGTTCATGTTTACCATGTAGGTTATGTTGTAGTGTAAGGGGAATATCTAAAACAAGTCAAAGTTGTTCAGCATAGGATTCATTTTGTTGACTATCAACCTGATAACAAGGTATATCAATATAGTCACTTGATAATTGCTACCGCCCTACATCTTCATGCAGTTCCACATGCACGTGGCAAAAGAAAATGGAGACTAGATAGTGAAGATCATCAAAAAATTCTACATGTTATTGAAGAGTGGGCTGAACCAAAATCTTTGACTTAGATTATATCCATGATTTTCAAGTTCACTTGTAACCCTATACATGTTCAAGTGAGAACTTATAGTAACTTGTACATAGTTGTAAATCATTTTGCATAAATTACAATTATATGTACATATTTGTTCCATGGAATTCTTAAGTTCAAGAATCTTTGATAGCTTCATCTCTCACTTTTTTTGCTTACATGTAAACCTATATATATGCTTTCAATACTTATTTGAAACCTAGTGAAGTTCTTTAAAATCATTTTTCCTAAATTACAATTATATACAACTTATATTTTTTTCATGGAATTCTTAAGTTCAAGAATCTTATATACAATTATATACAACTTATATTTGTTCCAACGAAATTGTTCCATGGGAAATTATGTAAATTTTAAAATTAAGTATCATCTAATTATAAAATTATTGCACACATTTAAAACATAAATCAATGCAAATAAAAAAAAAAGTTTCCATCAATTTAATTCACAAAAATACCACAAATGGAAATAGAATGTTCCCCTCTACCCTTAACCCTCTACCGTCTACCCTTAAGCCTTAAACCCTTAAAACCTCTACCCTCTACCCTCTACCCTTAACCCTTAAACCTTAAAACCTTCTACCATCTATCCTTACACCCTTAAAACCTCTCTCTCTCTCTCTCATGGATCCAATTCTGTCTTGAGCTTTCTACCCGCCAACCTTGCTCCAACCTTAAACCCTTAAACCCTCACCCTCTGCCCGCCGCTCTTAAACCTTAAACCCTCTACGCGTCTGCCTTGCCTTCTCTCTCACTCCTCCAATAGTTCTATCTTGGCTTTCCCTCTACCATTAACGTTAACCCTTCCGACTGTCCCTTCTACCCTCTACCTTTATCTCTCCACTCCCCTCTCTCTCACGAGTCTCTCCTCCTGCCCCTCTCCTCTCGCCCTCTGCCTCCCTAAAGGCCTTGCCTCTACCCTCTACCTCTCTCCCACTCCCTCCCTCTCTCTCTCTCTCTCAAGTCTCTCCCTCCTACCCACTCTCCCTCTCTCAAGTCTCTCTCTCTCTCTCTCACTCCTATCCCCAGATCCCCTCTACTCTTTACCCAAGTAAGCAGGTTAAACCCTTAAAACCTCTCTCTCTCACTCACTCACTCCTTTTGTCTCGAGCTACCCTATAGCCTTAAATCCTTAAATCCTCTCTCTATCTCACTCACTCATTCCTATCTCGAGCTCCCCTCTAGCCATAAACCCTTAAACCCTCTCTCTCTCTCTCTCTCACTTAGTCACTCCTATCTTGAGCTCCACTCTACCCTTAAACCATAAACCCATAAACCCTCTATCTCTCTTCCACTCCCTCCATATCTCTCTCTCAAGTCTCTCCCTCCTACCCTAAAGCTCCCTCTCTCTCTTACTCACTCCCTCTATCTCTCTCCCCTCTACCCTTAAACCCTCCACCCTTAAACCTCTGTACCCTCTATCTCTCTCCCACTCCCTCCCCCCCTCTCTCTCACAAGTCTCTCCCTTCGACCCTCTCCCTCTCATAGATCTCTCTCTCTCACTCACTCAAGTTACTTCTATCTCGAGCTCCCCTCTACCCTCTACCCTTAACACTTAAACCCTAAATGGGTCTTAAAGCCTATACCCTCTATCTCTCTGAAACTCCCTCCTTATCCCTCTCTCCCTTCAACCCTTAACCATTAAACCCTAAACCCTTGTACCCTATAATCTTTATCTCTCTCCCACTCTCCCCTCTCTCTCTCTCTCTCTCTCTCAAGTCTCTCCCTCCTAGACCCACTCTTCGTCTCTCTCTCTGACTCACTCCTATTTCTAGATCCCCTCTACCCTATACCCTTAAGCCTTAAATCCTTAAACCCTCTCTCTCAAACTCACTCACTAATTATATCTCTAGCTCCCTCTCTCCTCTCTACCCCCTACCCTTTATCTCTCTCCAACTCCTCCCTCTCTTTGAAGTCGCTCCTTCCTACCCCCTCTCCCTCTCTCCCCTCTACCCTTAAACCTTAAACCATAAACCCTTGTATCATCTACCCTCTATCTCTCTCCCACTCCCTCCCTCTCTCTCTCTCAAGTCTCTCCCTCCTACCTACTCCCCCTCTCTCAAGTCTCTCTCTCTCTCCCCTCTACCCTTAATCCTTAAGCCCTAAACCATTGTGCCCTCTACCCTCTGTATCTCTCTCTCTCACACTCCCTCCCTCTCTCTCTCCTCTCTCAAGTCTCTCCCTCCTGCCCATTCTCCTCTCTCAGATCTCTCTCCTCCTCACTCCTCCTTCACATCTTGATCCCTCTGCCCGTAAACCCTAAACCACTCTCTGTCTCTCTCTCTCTCTCTCACTCCTCCTGTCTCTAGATCCCTCCTGCCCTCTACCCTTAAGCCTTAAACCCTTAAACCCTCTCTCTCTCTCACTCACTAATTCTATCTTGATCTCCCTCTCTCCCACTCCCTCCTACCCCTCTCCCTCTCTCCCTCTAACCTTAACCCTTAAACCCTAAACCAAATAAAATCAATCAAATCAATAACAACAGAAATGTGATGCAATCAAATCAATGACAATAACAAAAAAAATGTGATGCAATCAAATCAATGAAAATATAAATGTAATGCACCCATCACTCTTAAAATAGTAAAGGTTTTAAAAATGAGATCCCAAATTGTATACCGGTTGCAATGCCCCATGCATTAGGCCTATACTGCTAGATAGGACTTCCAGTGTGGTTGCTTTGGAGAGAATGCATGGAAACATTTATTTGCATCGGTTCTAAGTTGTATCACAATTGCAATAGTTCAATGTTAGTACAAAAATCACTAATCTTGATCCATGCAAAAAGATGCAATGTAAGAAGCGTCAAGTATAGGTGACAACAAAATGCATAGGTATATTTACGTACAACATCCATTTAAGTGTCTCCACTAGATCTAGGTTGTTCATCAGTATGGGGCCAAATTGTCCGATTGCTTCAATTTTATGATTCATGAGTTTTGGGTCGATGCCCCTTGGAAATTGATAGAATTATTCTTCATAGTTAAGAGTTTCCCTACCATCTTCAATACTTTTTATCCAGAGAGGCTCTTGAAGTTGAAGCATTTTCATCAACTTGTCCATGGATACAATGGCTAGTTCTACAACTAGGGATATGTCTATCTCCATCATAGCCCCCATTCAGCTTTGAACATCAACAAAAGATCCTTGTAGAAACAATAATTCAAAAGGACCTGATTTAGAGAAGAATGTAAGCCGTCAAAACTATTGGCACCTACACTCGTTCCTAGCTCCAAAGGTGCATTGTGCATTGTAGGAAGAGATGTCAATGATACGGGCCTTCCGTAAAATTTTTCAGCCATAACTACATTCTCTCCAGTTGAAAAAAATCCATGCAGGTATTAAAAAAACATAAGAATAGTTAAAAACTACCCATAAGCACAAAGCTAACGAATCAAGTGAACTTCACTGCTTAGGTGGTTTAAAGCATGAAAAAAAAAAACCTTTTGGGTCTCTATATCTTATACAGTATATGGTAAGAAGCAATTTCATCATGGTGGGAAAATCATTGCACTAAAAACATTTCTAGAGAGAATAAAATCTAGGAGGTTTGTAGGGTTGTAAATACATTAGAATCAAAATAGGTACAACTAAAAAAGGAGTGACTCATAATCCTTTTAACCATAGTTTTCATTTGAGAATACAAAAATATGGAATGTGCATCATCAAATTAGTTAGGCTGTGCAAACAAACCTCATCTTTCAACTGAATATTCGCACTATATGCAGTTGCTACTCTTGAAGAATGAGTTTTGCAATAACAACAGGTCCTATGTAGTTGGTGCATGCATATGGGATTTCTCATGGCTTCTTTAATTGCCATGTTCTCCAAGCAAAGCTTCTTGTTATCTTTAATCTGGCCTAGTGCAAGCCCCAATTTCTTACTTAGAACCTGCCTTTGCTTCTCATCTAGTTGAGGGCACTCTTTGAAAAGCTTGTAGCAAACCCAAAATAGCAATAAAGTCATAAACAACAATTCTCAATGGATGAAAAGTATTGAATTGTTTAGTGAAAAAAGGGCATACACTTCCATCTTTTGAATCTACTAAGGAGTATGCATGTGATAACGCTTCTTTTTGGGATGGTTATCTTCCTGCTCATCACTAGATACATTCCCTTCCATGTTGTCGCTGCCAGACCTACTCTCATACTCTTCATCTCTCTATCTCCCAAGCTAAGATTCTACACCACTGCTGCCAAACATGTCTCCTTTTCCTTCCATATATATATTATAATAATATATAATTAATAATAATTATATATTATTATTATAATATATTGTAATAATAAGTATATTATATATTATACTATAAAAAGTATATAATTGAAAAGCATATAATTTACATTTATATTAATATTATATATTATAAAATAAAACTATTAAAAAATGGCAAAAAAAACAATAAAATTGATTAATATAAATGTAAATTATATACTTTTTAATTATAAATGTAAATTTCATGTCAGGGGGTTCGATCAAACATAATATGGATGTTCGAACAAACCCCCCCAACATACTTTTTTTATTATATTTTAAATTCGTTCAGTCAAACCAATGTTTAGTTGAACCAATGTTCGGTCGAACATATTTTTTTGGTTCGACCAAACAATAGTTCGACCGAACCACCCTTTTTTCACCTTCTCCCTCTTGGGCACCAAAAATGTCCATAGTTTTTCTATTTAAAGCTCAATTTGAGAATGAAAATGGAGGAGACTTCACAAACCCAACTAGTATCAGGTAGCTCTCAAAACGAGCTATCCAACGAATATAATTTTAATAGGTTTTGGTTTTATTATCTATTTGTTTTTAAAGTTTTATTAAATATAGGTTTTTTACCAAAAATGAAGCTCTCTGTTCTGCACATGTGGAAAAATAGAAGATTGTCAATTTTTTTTTTGAAAAATATGAGTGCACCAGGTATTGGAGTTTTTGATCCAAAAAAAAAAAAATTCAATACATTCAATAAAAGTTACGCATTATACGGTCGCGCTATGTTTGAATTGTAGTTAATTTTCCTTTGAAACTTGATTAAAGAAAAAAAATTCAATAGAAAACTATCTAACCAAGTGGAAGGACTAGAGATCAGAGTTAAAAATCTAAACTCAAAAGAATTATAATTTTATCCTTCATGGAAAAAAATTTATGCGTTATATGGTGTGCATCACTTTTAAAAAATGTTGTTTTCTAAAAGAAACCAGTTTTCATGGGAGATGGAAAAAGAAGTGCAATCTGATTCCAAAAATTTTTTTTAATTTTTTTTTAGAATTTATAGACAAAATGTGACGAGACTCTAGTTTGCATCGTCAAATTCCACATAGTTTAGCTGCTATAAGTGCCCGAATGTGAAGATTTAGTTAAAAATAATAATTTTAGTGTCCAGTTTGGCCAAAAATTGTAAACCACTATTGTGGGATCACCCTCTACCAAGAACTGCAAAAATGTGGGGTGGCTTCAAAATGACCGTTCTTGCACCAAGAAATAGATAAGGATTTGGGTTTCAACAGGTTCTAGTATAGGAATTCTGTTCATGGGGGATAATCCATACGGCAAGAGACCATTGTTTCCCTTCTTATCAAAACAATCCTCATGATACTTGAACTTTGAACCTCAAGTACCCACACTTATATACCAGGTGGAAGTAGCTTGGCTTTAGCATGTTCCCGGTTGGGTAATTCCTTGGGGTGATTACTTTTTCCCACCAGGTAGGCCCTCTAAGGGTAAACAAAAGAAAGCAAGCACATTCGTAGTTCGATCGATCTTTGTTTAGAAAGAAAGAGAGAACACACACGATATACTCCACTCACACTAGCAATATTTTTTCAATTTTAAGAATCCAAATTGTAGCATGGAGGCAATCTTTTTGACAACTTAATATCACAAAAACAATTTTGATTCTCAAGATTGTCGTGAAGCGTGAGAGAAGTGCATACGAATTTTTAAATGATATTACTTTGTGAAAAATATTGCAAAACACCAAATGCACATGTCCATTTTAATCCTTCAAAGCAAGAATTGGATTCTTTTTAAGCACCAACTTTGAAGTGTGAGATTTGTTTGTTCAATTTTAAAGCCTCAAAACAAACTCTAGTAAGTTGCTTAAGATTCTTTTTAATCCCTTTATTTTGTTCTTTTTAAGCCCAAACAAAAATTATTGAGTCCTAAAACTTGAAGATAACAAAGCCTTAAGAATGGGATTATAATTGCTCCCAAAGTGTTTAAAAAAACTTGTTATAATGATGTGATAATTATTTTTCTTTCATTTCCATGCTCCATGATCCCTTAAAACTTGCAATAAAAGCTCCAAATGTTAGATGAAATCAAGAAACAAGAAGATATGAGGGTTCTAGATAAATGATTAAGCATAAAAACCCTAGAATTTAGACCAAGTTTCATTGTGAATTGACATTAGGTGAAAATTTGGAAATTTTAACTCTATGAAAGTTGAGAAACACCTACACCATTGGATATCTTATGAAATTCTACCCCACTTCAAAAAACACAAGCTCCAAAAAAGACCAAAATATGACCAAGATATGACCTTTGTAGTAGTGTTGTTTGGGTCCAAACAGCGACGCTGGAACAAAAGTGGCGCTATTTGAGGATTTGAGTGGCACTTTGGTGAAACTAGTGGTGCTGTTGGGAAAAATAGAGACCAAAAATGTGTCACAATCTTCTCTAGCGACGCTATTTGACCTAGAAAGGAAAAAAAAAAAACAACAAAATTTGACCAAAAACCATGTTAATTTTGAAAGATTTTCTCTCCTAGCGCTAAAATGTGTACGCTTGATCTAGACCTACACAAACATGAACAAAAAACACAATATTAGTCCATTATGTAAATCAAAACCATCATTCCCCATAAGATTCATTTGAAATGAAATGAACAAGAAAACAAGAGAGAATATCAAATAAAAGCTAAATAAACTTATCCAAAACATTGAAACCCTCAATCCCATGGGGAAATTGGTACTATTTTGATGTGGAAAATAGCCCTTCCCCAATTCCTTGTAAGGCTTGATGATCTTTGATGGAAATACTCCATAATCTAGCTATGAAAGATGAAATGTGGATGAAAATGGATGAAAATGCCTAAGATTATGGACCCAAATGAGTATAGTGATCTCACATGGATTGTGGATGATCCAATGCAATGGAGGAGGCCTCTATTTATAACAAAGAAGGATGGAGGATTGAAGAATAGGATGAATGTGGGACTAAAGATAAACTAATGTTAAAGCCCCACTTGTCAACATGCTATTGAAGAGAGATGAAGCACATTTTGGGCAATGTGCAAAGAGGGGGAAATTTGAAATTCAAAAGATGGCTTGAAAGATGGAGTTAATATCACTTGGCTCAAAAAAAGGACATGTAAGAGTCCTTTAATTCCTTGTTGGATGGACAAGTACTTTTGGGGAGGGGTTTCAAATTTGAGGAATATTCCATCCTTTGATGCCTTTTTGAATGAAAAAGGAGATTTAATAAATCAATTCAAATGATTTTCATAAGCAAGTTGCAAAATCTAGAGGATTTAGGTGATTAAGATTAGCATTAATCTTGATTTGATTAATTTAAAAGGAGATTAGTTGATTTGACCATTTTGATTTAAATTTTTTGATTAATTTAAATCAAAATGAGAGGAATATGATTTAGACTTAATTAAATAAATATTTTGATTTATTTAATTAAAAGGAGATGATGTTAGATTAAATAAGACTGGGGTGGATTTGATTAAAGGACTTTAGGAGGCTGTTAAAATAGTGGAGTTGTTTGAAATATGGGACCAGTTGTCGAACCAGATAGAACATTTAAGTGAAAAGAGCAGCGGTGGAATCAGATTAGAACAGAAGTATGTGTGGGAAGAGCCGTTGGATGGACAGTGTGATTGGGATGGCAGTGGGAGATCAGAGCCAGTGCTGATGGCAACCAGTGGTGCTGGGTTGGAACAACTGAACCATCCAGCACAAAAGTGACAAAGAAAAACTAGTAAAATGTGGGGCAAGGAGGTGGGAAAACAAGGTTGGGTTATAAATGTGCAACAAACATGAGATAGAATGGATTGGTGGTTTGAAAAAACATGACAACTGACTGAAACAGGATCTGTTTGAAATTAATAGTATGAACAGGTGGGAAATGTGTTGCAGGTATAAAGGCGTGGTAACTCGACCTCAATGGGTAGAATGGATTTATAACCAAAGACTAGGGAATATGGTGTGGCTCCAATGGGAGGGTGATGTTGGAAACACAAGGGTAGACAACTCAGAGGGGGGGTGAATCAACTGTCACATAAATTATACTTATTAAACTTATTCTTAGATCTAATAAATAAACATGAAAGCATAAACCATCACCATATATCAAAAAAACACATAACACCAATATTTTTTACATGGAAACCCTATTAGGGGAAAACCACAGTGGAGGTTAGTCCACAAGATTCTACCTTGTTAAAAGTATAAAAG
This sequence comes from Sequoia sempervirens, assembly GCA_007258455.2. Classification (NCBI taxonomy): domain Eukaryota; kingdom Viridiplantae; phylum Streptophyta; class Pinopsida; order Cupressales; family Cupressaceae; genus Sequoia; species Sequoia sempervirens. The sequence goes on along the minus strand of VDFB02051767.1, from coordinate 17,525 downwards.
AATTATAAATGGGAAATGCACATGCATTGAGGCACACTGCCTAGAGCACACTACTCAAATACAAAAGGCTTACTTCCCAAAGGAAGAAACACTATCTTACTTACATTCACAACATTTTGAACTGAGAAAATAGCATTTGTTAATGCCCGATTATAGTTCCGGTTAAGCACATAGACATCTGCTCACTCTTCTTCACACTTTACTTCTACCTTTGAAAGATTAGAACATTATTCGTACACAACATTCACATAGTTCACACACCTCTTGCACCATACCTTCAAATGGTATAAGAGATCAAAAATATATATCCACAACTAAGGATAACATCATCTACATGTCAGCTTTAACAAAATATAAAATGTATACAAATTGTCGACTCAATCCCTAAACAATTATTAATGCGAATCAAACAATGTCGGCCACAACATAGTAAGGACCCAAAACAACATCCTCGAATATGAAACATCTTAAAAAATTATGCCTTGAAGATCCACAACACACTACAATCACCCTGTCAGCCATGATCATGAAAAAACATGAACACACAGAAGAAAGTCACCAATCATGAGCACAACAATCAATGTGGATCAACAACATAGATAGAGAACAATCTAGAAACATCCACAAGCATCATGAAACACTACAGAAGCATTTGCAACAACTCAACTTACTAGAATCACATTATCTTCTTTTAGGAACACCAACTAAAGCAACAAAACAAGTGTTAGAACACATATACTTATAACTTAATCAAATCTTCATGCGGATCTTTGAAAATTCATGTCGATAAACCAGATATACTTAAAAACAAACACTTTGATCCACAACCACTAATCATAAATATACTGAGCTAGCCAACAGTATGATGGCTACACTAAACTTCACTGCATCACTGACAACCTGCAACTTATTTTATTACAATTTTCTCAATATCCTTGACATATACAACCTTAAATACATTAATGCCAATAGTGTTGAAATCAATGAAAACCAGATATGAGTAACATCCAACAATCTCCCAATTTGACATTGATGGCAACACATGATGTGAAAAAAACCATCAACGAAACTTTCTCTTAGCACTTTCTCCCCATTAGATTTTGACTCTTCTCTCCTTAACTCTTTCATATTTTTTCACATGACTCTTCTCCCCCTTTGAAATAAATGATAAAGATACACATTATCTTTCTCCACACAAGCTCTGAACCACATTTTTGAACATCTGACTACACCCCCTTAGTAGCAGCCATGGGTAAACCCACAATAGTGGGTTACAATTTTTCGAATGAAGAAAAATTAGAAATGCCCATCAAAAAAAAAAAAAGGTTTATCCTTCAATGAAGTTAGAATGAACCACCCTTCTAATGAACCCCCTTTTGCACCATATAGGGGGGTTCAAATGAACCCCCCTTCTAATGAACGCCCTTTTTTCACCTTCCCCTCCACCATTTCAAAATTTATGCATTTTTTTGACTATCAAAGCTTTGGAAGGAGGTGCAAATGGAGTCAACTTGATAAACCAAGTTGGGTGATTGTAGTGATTGAAATGTGCTTCCCAACAACTATAAATTTAATATATTTTATTTTTATTTTTTAGTTTTACTATACATAGGTTTTTCACTAAACATCAAGTTCGGTGAAAAATCATTGTGGAAAAATAGTAAATTTGAGGGAAAAAATTTGAAAAATATATACGAACTAGGTATTGATGTCCTCGTTCCAACGAAGAAAGAAAAATTGAATTTCAATACATACCAAAAAAGTTATGCGAGCCAAAGTGCTCCTATGTCTAAATTATAAATGTTTTGACTTCAAAACTTAATTAAAAGAAAAATATTCAAAAAAATGCTATAAAACAAAATGAAAGCACTAGATACTTGTGTTACCAACTTAAATTCAAAAGAGTCAGAATTTTATGCTTTATAATTTTTTTTTTATGTGAGCCGAAGTGCCCCCCACTTTTTAAAAATGTTGTTTACTATTAAAAACTAGTTATCAAAGGAGACACAAAAAAATTATAATTTAATTTCAATTTTTTTTTAAAAAAATATTTAAGATCTCTGGAACAAAATCTCTAAAATCCACTAGTTTACATCATTTTAAAAATTCCTAATAGTTTACCTATACTATAGAGTGTTAGAAATTGAAGTTTTCTATGAAATGTTGATTTGATTGTCATGTTTAATGAAAGTGTAACCCATTATTGTGGGATGACCTATGTAACATCAATGGATCAAGATATGATTGTGAAATGCACAAAATGTATACTTCTGATTAGGAGGGTAATCACCTAGCTTCCCTCTGGATACTCAAAAAGTATCCTTAGCCAAAGGCTTGTGTATATATGCAATCTCTATTCCTTGGTGGTGGGAACATGCTCCAATGTAACTTCCTTTCACTCCTTCTCTCTCTCAAAAGAAATGAAACATTAGATATATGGTGGTTTCAGATGTAGCACTAGATTCTTAGAAATGTTAATTGCACTTAGTTATCATAGAATATGTAATGGTTCATGATGCAACCTCGAAATCTTTCAACTGTTGCTTCATCCTGATACTTGAGTACAGTGCTAAGCGGCAACAATGTGATGCTGCCTTTGTAGTGAATGATAAAGAAATGACAGTGCTTCTTACTTAACCATGAAATCAACTTCTTTCAAGAGAAAATTCACCACCACTAATTACTTTTTGTCCTTCACATCTCACCTTGAATTAGCATCAATTAAAAGCCTCAAAATGAGTCAGTTGGACAGGACATCACATGAGATTCCTTAGGATCAACTTGAAATCTTGCAACAATGCATACAAAATTCATGATATCACGTCTAGTTTGAGTCAAATAGAGCAATCCACTAATCATGGATCTATATCTAGTCTGGTTTGATTTAGGAGAATCATCATCTTGTGTCAACTTACATATGGTCACCATAGGAGTACCAACTGGCTTTGAATCTTCCATACTGAACTTCTTTAGCAATTATTTCACATACTTGGACTAAGATATAAAGATCCCTTTGTCTAGCTGAGTAATTTGCAATCCCAAAAAGTTTTTCATTTCTCCAATCCTAGACATCTCAAACTCACTCTACATCTCATCAGAAAACTTCATTCATAAACTATTATCTCCTTCAAAAATGATATCATCAACAAAGACTTCAATAATCAAATCTTTATCATGATCAATCTTGAAGTTCAAATTACTATTTGTAGTACTTTATTAAATCCAAGATTCAAAAAATACTTGTCCAATTTGGCATACCATGCTCTTGGGGCTTGTTTAAGTCCATACAACTCTTTATTCAATTGACAAACCATATCTCCTTGATCAGTCAATTGAAATCCATTAGGTTTGCTTAATATACACTTCTTCTAATTCACCATTCAAAAATGATGACTTGACATCCACTTGACAAACCTTGAAGTTTTTGTAAGCAACATAAGCAAGAAATAGTCTCACAGCTTCAATCCTAGCAACACGAGCAAAATTTTCTTCAAAGTCAATTCCTTCCATCTCTTTACACACAAGTTTTGCTTTGTTTCTAACAACTTCACCTTGCTCATTCAGTTTGTTTCAAAAGACCCATTTAGTTTGAATTACATTTTTGTCCTTAGGTATAGGAACAAGAATCCATGTATCATTCTTCTCAATTTGTAGTAGTTCTTCTTTCATTGCTTCCATCCAATGTTCATTTTTTCATGCTTCATTGACATTGTTAGGCTCAGTCTTTGAAATCAAATAGTATTCTTCTGCAATTCTTCTCCTAGTCTGGACATCTTTGTTCTTATCACCTCTAATTTGATCTTCTGAATGGTTTAGTCTTACATATCTTGAAGTTCAAGCTCTTGTGATCCCACTTTTTCACTTCCACTAGTTTCTTGCTCTTGATTTTCTTGATTCACCAGAATTATCTGAACTTGATTTGAATTCTGAACTTTCTTTCCTTTATCTGAACTATCATTCTAATCATTTGAATCATATCCATAGGTTCTGGATGGTCTAACTTTGGACCTTCATCAACCTTGACATTAACACTTTCAACTACTTTCCTCAATCTCTTGTTGTAGCACCAGTAGGCCTTTCTTTTAGTAGAATAACCAAGAAAGATTCCTTGATCACTTCTAGCATCAAAATTTTGTATGTCCTCATCTCTTTTGATATAGCATTCACTCCCAAATATTTTGAAGTATCTAATAGTAGGCTTATGACCACACCATAGCTCATAAGGAGTCTTACCGGTATCACCCTTGACATATACCCGGTTGGGAGTGTAAACGACAGTATTCACAGCTTCTCTCTAGTAGATATGAGGAACATTTCCTTCTAGCATCATAGTCCTAGCAGCTTCTTCAATTGTCCTGTTCTTCCTTTCCACAACTCCCTTTTGTTGAGGTGTCCGTGGGGCAGATAATTGTCTCTTTATCCAATGCTCTTCAAAAAAATAATTAAACTCACCATAAGTGAATTCACCACCTCGATTTGATCCCAGAAATTTAATCTTTAGACCTATCTATGTCTCAACCATAGCCTTAAAAATCTTGAATTTCTCTAGAGCTTCAAAATTTTCCCTTAAGAAAGTAACCCACATCATTCTAGGATAATCATCAATAAGTAACATGAAATACTCATATCCTTGTAAACTTCTGACTCTAGAAGGACCACACAAGTCAATATGCACAAGCTCCAACACTTCATTTGAACAATGTTATTTTCTCCAAGATGAAATTCTAGTTTTATTTCCTAACTGACATTCCTTACATATAGTATTAGTAGGTTTTATCAACTTAGGAAGATCTCTCACTGCTCGAGTAGGGCTTATCTTAATAATATTTTCAAATTTTATATGAAACATTCTCCTATGCCACAACCAACTTCCATCATCTTGAGCAATCAGACAACTTTTACTAGCAACACTTAGGTGAAAGATATTACCTTTTATTTTTGTACTAGATGCAATCACATTTCCAGAACTTCCCAATATTCTAAACTTTCCATTCTTGAATTGAAGATTGTATCCATTGTCAACCATCTATCCAACACTTAGGAGATTATGCTTCAAACCTTTCACATATAGAACATCATTAGTATTATACTTACCATCAAGAGAAATTGGTCCTCTTCCACCGATTACACCAGCTTGTTCATCACCAAATATTACAACACCACCATCATACTTTTCCAAGCTCACAAATTTACTTTTATCACCTATCATGTGATGAGAGAATCCACTATCAATCACCCATTCATCTTTTTCTTCAATTCTTGCAGCTAGAGCTTTCTCCACATTTGTGCAACTAGCAGATTTAGAAGGTACTGGATTATTTTCCTTGATAGAAATAAATACCCATTCATCCTCACTTACATTCCTTTTATTAGATTCATCATTTGTCACACCTTCATCAGCAACATAATAACACTTTCTTTGAAATCTAGGCTTGTTAGATCTTGGCTTAGGAACTCTCTTTGGACATCTTGATGCAAAATGACCTATCTTATTGCAAGAAAAAAATTTAATAGGAAATTTCCCTTTATACTTACCTTCTCCTCTGGCTTCCATCTTGACAATAAGTGCTTCAAGCTTGTCTAGTTTTCTCTCTTCTTCTTCAATCTCTCTCATTTCCTCCTCATACTTGAACATTTTTCTAGAAGAACTTTCTCCTGGATCATATCTCTACTTATCCTTTCTAGAGATAGTAGTTTTGAATGTAGATTCTATCTTAGGAAGAGAATCACCAAAATCACTTAACTCAAAAGCAGTAAGCTTACCAATCAACATGTCTTTGGTTACATTTGTCATAGTTTGGATCTCGTCAATAGCAGTAGCTTTGGCTTTGTATGCAATGGGAAAGGATCTAAGCACTATAGCAACAATATCTGATTCTTCCAATTTTCTACCAACACATATGATACTACACAAGTTCATTCACTCTTTGCATAAAAGAAGTGATGTTCTCATCTTCACCCATTCTCAACATTTCATATTTCCCTTTCAGGATTTGCAGCTTAGCAATCTTCACATGTGCATCAGCATCATACAAAGTTGCCAACCTTTTCCAGATCTCATAAGCAGTCTTCAAATCCATTACATTTGTCATCTCAGAATTAGTCAGAGCAGTCAACAATGCTTCCTTAACTCTGATATTACACTCGACATCCTTAATCTTAGAAGAAGTAGAAGGACCATTCAATGGGATGATATACCTATTCTTTGTAATTGTCTAGTAAGGTACACCAATGCATCTCAGATGACACTCCATTCGAGTCTTCCATAATGAATAATTAGTTCCATCAAATCTTGGACTATCCTTCTTATATGTCACCATCTCAAATCACCTCAAGCTATTAAACTTCTTCTGAGGAACCTGCTTCGATACCAATTGTTGGGAACACAAGGGAAAACAACTAAGAAGGGGGGTGAATTAGTTGCCACATAAATTATACTTATTAAACTCATTCTCAGATCTGATAAATAAACATGAAAACATAAACCATCACCACATCAAAAACACACATAACACCAATATTTTTTAATGATAATAAGTTTCCACAATCCATATCATATCTGTGTGGTTTTTTTCTGGATTTGATTGTGTCACAAGATTTTGCATCGACGTTTCAGATCACACTTTGTGATCCATCCATCATCAGGATGAGAGAGCAAGATGAGAAGAAATGGATAATTGTAGACCAATATGTTTTATGCAAAAACCCTGTTAGGGGAAAAACCATAGTGGAGGTTTTTCTACAAGATTATACCCTGTTAAAAGTATAAAAGAATTATAAATGGGGAATGCACATGCATTCAGGTGCATTGCCTAGAGTACACTACTTAAATACAAAAGGATTACTTCCCAAAGGAAGAAAGACTATCTTACAGAAATATTCAGATTACATCCACGAGATTTTTAACTGAGAAAATAACATCTACTAATGCCTGATTATAGTTCTGGTTAAGCACATAACCATTTGCTCACTCTTCTTCACACTTTAATTTTTCCTTCGAAAGATTAGAACATTATTCACACACAACATTCACACACTTTGCACACATCTTGTACCATACCTTCAAATGGTATAAACAATCAAACATATATATCTGCAACTAAGGATAACATCATCTACATGTTGGTTGTAAAAAAGTATAAAATGTATACAAAATATCAGCTCAATCCATAAAAAAATATTAATGCAAATCAAACAATGTTGGCCACAACATAATAAGGACCCAAAACAACATCCTCAAACATGAAACACCTTAAAAAATTATGCCTTGAAGATCCACAACATGCTACAATGACCCTGCTGGCCATGATCATGAAAAAAAATGAACACACAAAAGAAAATTACCAATCACGAGCACAACAATCAATGCGGATCAACAACACAGAGAGAGAAAAATCTAGAAACATCCACAAGAATCATGAAACCCCAACAAGCATCCACATCAAATCAACTTACTAGAATCACAACATCTTCTTTCAAGAACACCAACTAAAGCAATAGAACAAGTCTCAGAACACAGATACTCATAACTTAATCAAATCTTCATGTGGATCTCTGAAACTTCACATGGATAAACTAGATATACTCGACAACAAACCCTTTGATCCACAACCACTTATCATCAATACATTGAGCTAGCCAATAGTATGATGGCTATTTACACTAAACTTCAGTGCATCACTGACAACTTGTAACTTATTTTATTACATTTTTCTCAATATCCTCGACATATGCAACCTTAAAGATATTAATTCCAATAGTGTTGACATCAATGAAAACCACATATTAGAAACATCCAACATGCAAATATTGGTTTGATAAGACGATAAGGTTGGGTTGAGTTTGATGTTCCAATCACAACTAGAGTCATTGACAATCTTCTTCAAGATTTTGATAATGGTTTTGTTGGATGCCTCAACTTGATTGTAACCTTGGGGTAAATATGGAGTGGAAAAATGATGTTGGATATGTTGTAGGAAGCTAAGGTAGAAAAAAAACTTCCTATACTAATCTTGAGAAGAGTGTAATACAAAAATTTATAGATATTTACAATAGTTACAGACTTAAACAAAAATAAACAAAAATATTATGCATATCGAAACACAATGATTTACGTGGGGAAAACCCTTCGAGGAGAAAAATACCAAACTCCAAAATTCTCCCAATATATTATTCAAAAATCATGAAGATTACAATATAATTGTAGAGAAAGCTTCTCACAAGAGTAGTAGTAGCCAGAGATCTAGAGGTAACACAACCACTATTAGACTCTCACAATACATCATAATACATAGTCATAATACAATGCCCTCATAAAAGAGGGTTTCCTTCTAGGGAAAATCAAGAAAACAAAATATCGACCATCGGATCTAAGACCTAATGATGAATAGTCTAGATTTACAATAATAAAATATACATAAAATGTGGCTTTCAGGGGCACTTCCTCCAAAACCCCTTAGGTGTGCACAACCCCTATACCCCCCATTGGGGGTACCCCTACACCCCCCATGCTGACGTATCAACAATACCTTATGTAATTACAAGGTTGAGACAAATTTTCCCAATAAATCTCCCACTTGTTGAACACCTTGCAAGATCAATAGGAGGGTGTATAAAAATCATGTCTTAAATGCTAGGGGATGAAAGGTCCATAATCTCTAAACACCATCTAAAATTATTTGTGCTGACATGATTAGTTAAAGAATCAACAACATTCATAAATTTATCTACCTTAACCAACTTCACTTTGCCATATTCAACCATATCTTTAATAAAATGATATTGTACATCAATGTGGTTTGTGCTGGCATGAAATGTTGGGTTCTTAGCTAGACATATCACTCTCTAGCTGTGACAATAAATTGTCACTGCACCTTGTTTTATTCCAATATTTGAACACAATCTCTTAAGCCAAATATCTTCTTTACAAGCATGAGTAGCTTTCATATACTCTACTTCGGTAATGGAAAAAAAAACCACAACCTATCACTTACTCGACAACTGATTGCACCACCAAATAGAGTAAACACATAAGCATTAGCAGATCATCTGGTATCAATATCACCTACCTAGTCTGAATTCACATAACCATGTAAATTTAAAGAGAAATATCATCTTTAGTCATATTACTATGATAAAAAAAAGGAATATTATGAGATACTGCACAAATACCTAAAAAATATTTTAAATACATCCCAATGAAATCTTCTAGGATTAGACATATATTTGGAAAGAACTCTCACAACTTGGGCAATGTCTGGTCTAGTACAAACCATAGCATACATAAAACTTCCAATTGCACTCTAGTAAGGCAGTTTTCTCATGTCTTCCATATTTTATGGGGATGTTGGAAAATATATAATAGATAACTTTGTTCTAGCTAAAACAAGAACACACAATTGTCTACAATTCTACATAGAAAATCTATGTAAAATTTAATTGACATACTTACTTTGGCCAAGCCATATCTTTCTGTTCACTATATCTCTTTTAATTTCCATCCCAAGAATGTGTTTAGCTACATCAAAGTCTTCCATTTCAAATTTAGCAACAAGGTGAGATTTCAATTTTGAAATCATACCTTTACCTTTACCAATAAATAACATACCATCAACATATAATGCAATAAATAGGAAAAAGTCACAATCAATTTTATAATAAACATAATAATCTGATTTATAGCACTCAAATCCCAAACTCAACACATATGTATCAAATTTTTGGTACCACATCATAGGACTTTGTTTTAGGCCATACAAATATTTCTTCAATTTGCAAACCAATTTACTTTTATCTTTCACCATGAAGTTCTTTGGATTTTTCATATAAATATCCTCCTCCAAGTAATCGTGAAGGAAAGTAGTTTTCACATCCATTCATTCAACCTCTAAATCATAAGTAGCAGCAATAGAAAGAAAAAGTCTAACAGATATCATATTTGCAATAGGAGAAAATATTTTACCATAACCAACCTTTTGCAACCAACCTTGCTTTATACTTCTCAATATCTCCATCTGAACCAATATTTTTCTTGAACACCCATTTTCAACCAATAGGTTTTCTTCCTTCAAGAAATGGTACAAGATCCCATGTATCATTATTTTTCAAATCTGTCATTTCTTCATCCATAGCAATCTTCCAGGCTTTTGCATCATTCATACCTAATGCTTCTATCGATTTGGGTTCATCCATAATAGTATTCAAAGAAAAAATGTATCTCTAATCATCAAGTAAATACCTTTAAGGTGATTTTCTATGCCTTGTAGACCTACAAACAAGTTGAGTTGGAGGTTATTCCTCCTCTTCTAAAGATTCAAAGCTAGATGAGTTTTCCTCAACTTCATGTCTATCCTTGGGCCTCAATTTATCTTTATTAGGTGTAGAAGAAAATTGAATCACATCTTCCTATTTACTTTGTTCTGGTTGCAATGTAACAAATTAAGGCTTAGTTTCTTTAAAACTAACACTTCTATATATTACCTTTTGTGCAATAGGACCCCAAAGCTTATATCCTTTCACACCATAATTATATCCAATGAAGATACATTTTACAACCTTGTTCTCCAAATTTTTCGCTTCTCCTTTGGAACATGTGCATATGCTTCGCAAGCAAAAAATCTAAGATGTCTTAATGAAGGTCTGGGACCCGACCATACCTCTATAGGTGTCTTAGCAACAAGAGCTAATGTAGGAGACCTATTAATCAGGTAACAAGCAATGTCAACAACTTCAACCCAAAACCTTTGTTCTAGACCAACACCACTCAACATACTCTTAGAATTCTCCATCAATGCCATGCTCATTCTTTCTGTAACTCCATTTTGTTGTGGATAATACGAAGTTGTCTTCTATCTATGAATACCAAAATATTCATAGAATATATCAAAACTATTACAACAAAATTCACTGCCATTATCAGTCCTCAAACATTTTATTTTCTTTCTTGTCTACAACTCAACCATTGATTTAAATTCTTTAAATCGACTGAGGACTTTAGATTTACTCTTTAGAAAATACACCCCATGTCCTTCTACTATAATCATCAATAAATGAAATATAATATGTGGATTTACCAATTGAAGGAACATCTATAGGAACAAATACATTAGAGTAAATAAGATCCAATACACCAAATATTTATGAGAACTTAAGTAAAATTGAATCCAATTTTGTTTTCCATAAATGTAATACTCACAAAAGTCATATTCAATATTACAATCAAACAACCCTTCAACAAGGTTTTTATTTTTAAAGGTCCTTAGACAATTTTCTCCAATGTGGCCAAGTATTTGGTGCCATAACATAGTCTTCTCTATAGGTAACTTTGATTCAAAAGAAAGAGAACCCTTGGGTACCCAGAAGCCATGACCATCTATTGAAGATGAAACCCTCACCTCTTCCACAATTTTTTTTTTCACAAAAGTACTATTGCAATCAATAGTGCATGTATCAAGATTATACAATGTGCCATATTCGAAACCTCTAGGAATCACCATAGAACCTCTAACTATCTTGCATCTTGCATCAAAAAATACTACCTAAATGCCTCATGACACATAAATCTATGACACAAAAGACCCCAAAGAAATATTTTTGACACAAAGAAATGAAAAGGAGAAAGTTCACATCGGATTCACCAAAATGTAGAGGAGGGGATTCCCTACTCCATCTCTAGGACATAGAGAAGCCTAAAGGAAGTGAATTTCCCTTAAACTACCTCATACTACCTAATAAGCTGAAAAAGAAGGGACAACTAGACTTTGTTTCTTTATATTTTATGATAGAGGTTTTTTGAAAACAAGTGAGAAGACCACAAAGGTATTATACTACAAACTAACGGACTCTCTTCTTGAGGACAACCATTTACGTGATTCAAACTTCAACACATCACGCTAGAGTCTTAGACACACACTAGCATCTCATATTGATAGAGAGTTGAGTCTATAGATTGAAACTTGGAGGGTTTACTAACAACCCAAGTGTTCAAGTTTGATAGTTTAACAAAAATGTATGGAAATGTAGAAAATAGTAAGAAGAATACTATAAACTATAATATAAACTATTCTAATCATGAAATGATGAAGAAAAGAGAACAAGAAAGCCAACTCATTGAAGATCTAGTTCTCCAACAAGCTCCTTACAAATGGATCGTACGTACACAAAAAGTAATAGGAAAATGTTGTGCTTGTGTTTTGAGGTTTGCCTTAGTCAAACCCCCAATTTGGTGTACTTTCCACCTCCACAGATAGTTGATAGGCCACAAGATATGAAAAAGTGATGAAGAAATAGAGAGAGTAGAAACAAGATAGTACAATTCAAAGACAATCTAGATGCTCCTCTACAAATAAGATAATGAAAATATGCAAATAGAAAAATATTACCTTCCTTTCTACATGCCTGTGAAGCTGAGAGAGGAAGGAGAAGAACAAGATCAACACACCAATGGAGTAGAGCTTTAACAACCTGTAATAACAATGGCATAGGAGTAGCAAAATGGTGTAGAAGTGAATGAGAAAGAGAGAGTGATAGAATTGGGTATGTATAGGATCATGATGGGCCAAAAAGTGGCAATATGATGGGTATGTGGCCGACGACTATTTTTTTACCCAAAATTGATGAAATGAAAAGGGTTTTTAAAGGATATTCTCAACTTTCCACTGATATAAATTATGCTTTTCTTTGAATTTAATAAGTAATTATTATTCATTTTCTATTTAAATTATGACTAAAGTCCTAATTCATAGCCTACTGATTGAAAAACTTCTATAGCTTTCAAACGGTATCACATTTTTTTAATCCAAAACATGTGTCACATTCTATGCTTCACATACTATAGGATTAAAACAGAGAAAAAATGAATTTCATGAAGTATTGACCAAGTTAAGGTGGTCAGACATACAAGTTTTTATATTTATAAAAAAATTGTAATAAAAAAATCATAATTAATTATCTACGTGGAAAAAAATTACAAAAAAATATGCATCACATCGAGGCATGAGTCCTCCACTTATATCTAAAATATTATAAAAAAATATTATCATTTTATTGTGGTTGGGAGATTTATTAGGACGGACACCTACTTCTTATTTTTTTCCACAAATTTAAGGAGGTACACTTAGCGCATTGAAATTTCGGTACCATAAATAGATTTTTTTAAACAAACCCTGAAGTAGTTTAGAAGCTACATTCAATTTGCTATAGATTCTATTCTTACATATTTTTGAAATAATATAGATAACTTATTCAAATTTTTACGTCATGTTGCCTAACTCTGATTTTTTTGATTTTTTTGCCACTTAAGGGCCTATTTTTTCCATGATGATCTTGCACATACCCAATTGAGTGAATGAACTTCAAATAGATATCTTGGAGGTTAAGGGTCATTTTCACTTGGTCAATATTCACAAGGATGTTATGATTCGTAGGTTGATAGGGAATCATAACATCTCAATGTCCACTATCCCAAGAATCCTATCAAGAAAAAGTGTGGCACGTAGATGTCTGTGTGGTGCATAGAAATCCTTGATAGAAATTCGTTCATTGATGCAAAATGACAAGGAAACACATAAAAAGAAAGGTGGATATGGTGGTTTTTTGCATTATGAAACTTGTAAGTCTAAAGTAAGGTAATATAATGGAAAATTTGCACTAGGTACAAATTTATGTCATTACAAATATATAAATTATATATAAGAAACGAGAACAAAATAGATATCTATTCTAAACAAATATCCATTTAGACCAAAAAATAAATATCCATTTATAAAAAAATATACTTTTTGGAATTTAAAAACTAATATTTGTTAATAAAAAATAAGGTATGTGCAGGATCATGATGGGCCAAAAAGTGGCGATATGATGGGTATGTGTAGGGTATGTGGTTGATGACCTTTTTTTACCCAAAATTGATGAAATGAAAATGGTTTTTAAAGGATATTTTCATCTGTCCACCAATATAAATTATGCTTTACTTTGAATTTAATAAATAATTATTATTCATTTTCTATTTGAATTATGACTAAAGTCATGATTGATAGGCTAATTGAAAAATATTTATAGCTTTTAAACAGTATCATATTTTTTGAATCTAAAACACGTGTCACATTCTATGCTTTGAATACTACAGGATTAAAAAAAAAAAATTTGAATTTCATGAAGTTTTGACCAAGTTTGGGTGAATTAGGACATACAATTTTATATTTTTAAAAGTTGTAATAAAAAATTCATAATTAATTATTTTACTTGGAAAAAATTACAAAAAAATATGCATCTCATTGGGACATGAGTTATCTACTTATATCTAAAATCTTATAAAAAAATATTATCATTTTATTGTGGTTAGGGTGGTTAGAAAGACACCTTATTTTTTCCTTGAAAATTAAATACTACTGCATTGAAATTTCAAATTTTCACCAAATAGATTTTTTTTAAAAAAAAAAAAACCTAGTAGTTTAGAAAGTACATTTAATTTTCTACAGATTCTATTCTTACATATTTTTGTAATAATATAGAAAACTTATTCAAATTTTTATGTAAAGTTGTCCAACTTTGATTTTTTTGAATTTTTTGACACTTAAGGGCCTATTTCTTCCATGATGATCCTACACATACCCAATATCCATTTTTCTTTGGTATTTACCATATAAAAATGTACTTTTTTCCCAACCTAAGTGTAAGAGAGGGGGACCACCACATGCAAGGCCCCAGGTCACGAAGGGCCAAGATGCAGAAGGCTGCCCTAACTTACCTAAGCTTAGTGGGGTGTTAGGATATGTAGGACGAGAATGATGAGGAGTATAAAGTCCTTCAATCACTCTATAGACCCAAAATTATAAATGGGGCTAGGTGATCCGGTTTTGAGGTTCAACACTACGCCTTAGGAAGATCTCTACCCGAGGATGAAAGCGTGGTCTTGGGATGACAACACGCTGTGTTGGCATCTCTCAAGTGTGTTCGCGTCTGTTTGACTAGACAACTATAGAGATGAGGTCAAATGTAAAAAAAAAAAAGGCCTAACTAACTACTACTAAAGGGCCAAAATAGTGTGATTAAGTAAATGAAATACTCTCTAATGTGATAAAGAAAAAATACAAGATTCAAAGTAGCAAGAAGGATCTCACAAGGAAACTTGTTCGCTAGCTAGCTCCTCGAAAGCACGTTCAACTACACACAAGAGAGAGAGAAAAATGTTGGGTGGTTGTATAGGGGCATACCTCAGTCAGACCCCCATTTAGGTGCTTCCACCTTTATGGACAACCAAGAAAGTGAGATAAAGAAAACAATGTGTAAACACCTAAAAACGGTCATCACCTTTAATTAATTAAATACTTGCTATTTGATTAATATTTCAACTACATATAAATAAATGCTCAATTTATTTATATTGTTCACCCTTCTATAATTCTCCAAAATCTAAAACACTTTCTTCTAAATTAATTAAATAAACACCTAAAAATGGTCATAACCTTTAATTAATTAAATACTAGCTATTTGATTAATATTTCAACTACATATAAATAAATGCTCAATTTATTTATATTGTTCACACTTCTCTAATTGTCCAAAATCTAAAACACTTTCTTCTAAATTAATTAAATAAACAAGGTTCCCTAAACTTGTCTTATTTAATCAAACTTCATTAAATCCAATTAGGAATTAGAGCACATTTCTACAACTTTTTGTGTGCCACCTCATCAAGGTCACATGAAAATAAATAACTCTAATTTTTAATTAGAATTATCCTCCACCAATTTCAAAAAGCACATGGTATTTCATTCCCACACTTCCACCAATTTCAAAAAGCACATGGTCTTTCCTTCCCACACTTCCACCAATTTCAAAAAGCATATGGTCTTTTCTTCCCACACTTCCACCAATCTTGGGGCACATGATTTATTCCTCCCACACTTGAATCTTCCATCTAAATGGCATGTTTCCCATTGGTCAAGAGATTCTTCCACACACATGGCATGGTATTTTCTTCCCACACTTCCACCAATTTTGGAGCACATGATTTATTCTTCTCACACTTCCACCAATTTTGGAATCACATGGTCTTCTCTTCCCACACTTGAATCTTCCATCCAAATGGCATGTTGCCCATTGGTCAAGATATTCTTCCACACACATGGCATGTTGTCCTTGGTCAAGGGGACAACATCCTGATTCTCTTCATCTTCACCATCCATTTTTCTTATTTGAATCTAGACCGTTGATTATTTCCACCTCACTATATGCTTGGAAAAGGCTATAAATACAACCCTTGGTCCTTGTATTTTGCACCCACATTTGAAGTAAATTTATTATACAGGTTTATCATTGGAGCTTGGAGCATTCTTGGAGTCTTATAGATAGTTTTTATATCATGTTTTGCATCATGTTTAGATCTTAGATTAATATATTGCATCATAGTTTCATTTTATCATCCATCTTGCATCATAGTTGCGTTTTAGATTAGTTCATTTTATGTTTGCATTTGAGCATATGAAAAATCATGCATAAATCATTCTAGCTGAATACCATAGTATCCACCTCCACTTGTTCATTTATCTTCACCATCATCCTCCACTCATCATAGCATTCATCATCATTGTTTGCATATAGTTTCATGTAGGCATTATATTGGCTTGTATGTTTAATACTAATCTCTTTTCTTAAGTTTCATTCTAATGACCTTTGTGCACATAGAAATCTAAGGGCCAAAAAGGTTTAAAATAATCATTTAAGAATAGAGGACAATGAGACATTCTTGGAAGATTTATCTTTATTGCAACTTAGAATAGTTTTTTTTTCTTTGAATCTTTCAATATAAATCATTTCATTAAGGTTTGTGGTGATACTAACTTTGCACATTTCACACACAAAAAAAAGGACACCCATCGTGGGGCCTTTCCCCTTCTATTACTAATATGGCTTTGAAAATTTATGTTCATAGGTTCGAATGCGAGCCTTTTGGAACCTCTTGCACCTATTTTGGTTCCTTTTGCACTTGTTTTGACACCTTTGGTTTCCCAAAAATGCTTGTCAAATACATTCTTATCAAACTACTAGCATATTGCAGGGGTTGGAAGTGATTTGCTTGTTTCCTTTTGGTTAAGATAGGAACATAGCTTAATTAAAAGGTTAATGAACACCATGTTTCCTTTTGGTTAAGTTATGAACGTAGCTTAATTAAAGGGTTAATGAGCACCATGTCTTTTGTGCTTAATGGATTGTAGGCATATGCTCTCCCCTTAACTGGGTGACCAAAAAGTTAGACCCATTCACTTTTTGTGTGCGAGTGTGAGTTGAGTATATTGCATATGTTCTCTCTTTATTTATGTGGAATAAAGATTGATTGAACTATAGGTATACTTTCTTTCTTTTGTTTATCTTAGAGGGCCTTCCTTGTGGGAAAAAGTACTCACCCAAGGGAATGACCCAACTAGTAACATGCTAAAGCTAAGCAACTTCCAACCGGTATATAAATGTGGATATTGGAACAAAGGCTGATATCACAAGGATAGTTTTGATGAGAAAGGAAACAA
>VDFB02051766.1:0-17281 GCA_007258455.2 Sequoia sempervirens | reverse complement strand
TGATTGATTGCCACATGCCTGTGCATACGACTGCTAGTTACACTTCTATCGTGGTAGAATTCACTTCCAGATTACCACAAAGAGTAACCTAAAGCAATGAATTATAAATCAAATACACATAGTTTGTACAAAAATCTATTTACTATATTTGAAAACTCATATTCACTAATCATAGTTTCTTACTAAATCTAATCTTACAGTTCCAATCAAATCTCAAACACTATTAATGCTAATACATAATATCATTTATATGAAAAATGAGTATAATAATCATGCCCAAATAAGCAACTCAATATATGGATACCCTCAATTCTATGAAAATTTCAAGAATTAAATTAAACATGTGTATATATTTACAATGGTTTTATCCAAAGTAATTACACATCTCTTCTTACTATATAAGTCCAATGAAAGGTAAAATATCAAATGAATATTAGGAACATTTACAAATTCTAATACATGAGACAAGAATTTTAACCATGGCTATTAAAGAAGACAAGCCATAAAATAAAATGTAGAGGGTAAAGGGATATAACTGAAAGAAGATAGCAACATGGTTTTACTTGGAAACCCCTAAATGGGAAAAAAACCACCCAAGAAGATTCGCCTACAAACTTTTATTAATCATCAATAATAAAAATACATCCTCCCCTCCCTTTCCATCATATTACATTGGTTTATAAAATCATTGATTTTCCCGTGCAACTACCTATGGGAATAACTTCCCAAGAAACTAACTTTTAATATATTTAATCTAATAACTATTTTACTAAGTGTAAACTTTAATTTAAACTTTTTCACCTCGGGTAGCAATTTTGTCATTAAGCAGCAATCAAAATTACCTACAACACTTTTATTTAAAACATTAGTAATTTATAGGAAGGAAATAACATTATTAAATAATATAAATTAGATAAATGGTAAAACATGAATTAGTAATTTCTTTGATTTAATAATAATTATTAATTTGTTTCTTCTAGAACTTAATTTTATTAGTCACTTTAATAAAATTCTTAGGTACTATAGTTTTAGTTCACATTTTGGTAGGGGTATTACATTCTCCCCCTCAAGCTTCCTCTTGAAAGCTTCCAATAAGATCCAAACAACTACATGATTTATTTTTATGGAAAATAAAGGAAGCAGAAAAACATACCTTTTACTAAATTCACCTATAACCACTTGAACACAATTTTAGTACTTCACAATATTTTCAAGCCAAAGCCCCACCTAAACAATATTCTATCTATCTACTTCATACATACATTTATTCAATAATTGAATCATACTTTCATACTAATACTAAAAATCATGATGATCAAAATTAAAACAAAAAAAGGGAAAACAACCCCAATCATTTGCATTAGCATTACAACACAAAAAGGGAAAAAAATACCCATTGGTACAAAGTAATAGATACACACACACACACACTGGTGAAGGGAAGTCATGACATCTCATGTCTCTCTGAAGAGAGTGAAGTGACTTTATCCCTTCTCACCAAAAAGAAGATTCAAAACATGTAAGACATAATATATCAAATTCTTCATATCACATAATCTAACTAATAGTTTTAGTATCAAGGTTAGTAGCCATAGCATGCCAAAACCAATAACAAAATCATGTATCATTATCTCATAACATAGATCATATAAACATCATCCAAGTCATATATAGTCAAATGGATTAGGATGAGTCTATCTCAATAGAAATAATATCCAAAACATGTAGGGAGGTCATAAATTATCTTCCCTCTTAGGGATCTACACAATCAATTTCATATATAACTTCATTATCAACTCCTTACATGCAACCTATCTTGGTTTACCCTTAAGCCTTAAACCTCCTGAATCTGTTTGGATTTCGTTGGTTGAGAGATTCAACAAGAAGCTTGCTAGAAAGAAAGGAGCTCTGTTAAGTCAAGCAAGAAAACTTCATCTCCTCAAATCCTCACTCCAGAATTTGTCGATCTATGCCCTAATCCTTTTCAAGATTCCTACTAAATTTTTAGATGCCATAGAAAAGATTCAAAAAAGATTTCTATGGTCAGGTGTTGAAGAATAAAAAAGACTTCCTTTAATTGGTTGGAATCTGGTTTGTAGACCAAAAAAATCTAGAGGATTAGGTCTTAGAAGAATCAGAACGGTTAACAAAATCCTTCTCGCAAAACAAATTTGGATAATTTTCTCATCTTCAAGGGAATGGGAAAATATCATGGCTAGCAAATATTTAGAAAACAACTGCTCCTTTATTATCCTGAAAGATTCCCACCTTCTTCCTAGAGGTTCTACTTGCTGGAATAATCTAATCAATGGTAAAAATATTGTGGACTCAGGAATTGGATGGCAAGTGAGAAGCGGAAACCATACTAGATTTTGGGAGGATAGATGAATTTTTAAGGAGCCCCTTTTAAAAATCAATTCCTTTAATGAATGGGCTGAGAATTGCAAGGCCCGTTATGGCTCTTAATGTGAAAGACTATAGAGTGAATGGTAAATGGGTGGATCTGTGTTTTGTCAGTCATGCTCTTGATCCTATTCAGTTCTCTTTGCTGGTTATTAGACTTTGTTCTGACCAATTGGATGATCATCTTGTCTGGTTTGACGAACCCTTAGGAAATTATTTTGTTTCGTCTGCTTTTGTCAGGATTACTTCATCTCAAGAATCTCCTCCTTTCTGGTTGAAGGCTTGGTTCAAACATTTGATCCCAAAAATCAACCATTTTTTCTAGATCCTTCTCCAAAACAAGGTGCTCACGATTGACAACCTTAGCAAATGTGAATTTCAAATACCTAATAGATGTTTTCTTTGTAAGATGGAGGCCGAATTTGTGCATCATTTGTTCCTGCATTGCTCATTTGCTGCTGCTGTTTGGGAAAAAATTATTAGTTTGTGGCATCTTTCTTTGGTTTTTCCTTCGTCCATTCAAGACTTCTTCCTTCAATGGAAATCCCTAACTAAAAATACTTTTCTCAAGATTTTATGGGATTTCTCTTTCCCTCATGTTGCTTGGGGTCTTTGGAAAGAAGCAACAATAGAATTTATAGCGATAAAGAAGCTTTTGTGGACATAGTTTTTGATAAAATTGTCAGTTTCTTGAAGGAAAATGTCAATGTCTTTTCACATAAGGTTTGCTTTTCTAAGAAAGCGGTGCATTCGTACTATGACCTTATAGTTGCTAAGGATTCGAATATTAGCCTTGAATTGCCCTACGCTCCTAAGAAAGCTAAAAAGGATAGAGAGGGTGTTCGTTGGTCTTTTCCGCCTAATGGATGGGTCAAAGCTAACTTTGATGGTGTAGCTAAAGGTAATCCTAGGGCGGCGGGTTGTGGTGGAGTCATAAGGGATTCCTTTGGAAATTTCCTTGGAGCGATGGCCTCTCCTCTCGATTCCCAAAGCAATCATTTGGTGGAGGCTGCTGACGCTTATCACATTATAAATTTAGCCCAAAGTCTTAACTTTAAGAATCTTAGGCTTGAAGGTGACTCCAAAAATATAATTGACTACCTCCGTGGCAAGTCTTCCCCCTTGTGGACAATAAAATCTTGGATCGATGATGCCATCTTGACATTGGCTAAGTTTGATAAAGTTAAAATATCACATGCTTATAGAGAAGTTAATGTTGTTGTAGATTTTTTTGCTAATGAAGGAGTTAGGAGTAATGATTTGTGCACCTAGCTTAATGTTAGTGATCTAAATTCTAATGTCTTGGCTTTAATGAATTATGATAAATCTCATGGACAAGAGGCGTGTCATCCCTCTAATGAGGACAGGTTGGATCTTTCACATCACAATCATTAGATTGTATGGGACCAAGCTCGGAGGCTTAGTCTACAAGGAAACGTCACACGCTTTGTGGGTTCTCAGATTTGGTAGGGCCAGTTTTAGTAAAGATTTCATCTGTGTCTGCCCCATTGTGTTGGCCAAGATGGGTGGAGAAAGGAAAAGAATTGATCTGGATAGCTATGAGATGCACACCAAAAATTTTAATGTTTGGAATAAAGTAAAAAGTGGCGGGTTACTTCCTTTCCTAGAGAAGCTCCATGGTTCCAATCAGGTGGCTATGGACCTTTTTGAGAAAAACTGGAATAATGGAAACCTTACCCTGTTTGGTAGGAATGTGGAACTGAATGAAAATTTGATTTTCGAAGTGATGGGCTTGTCTACTGATGGAAAGAAGTTCTTCAGGGACAGGGTTTTTTCTGACGATGTCGTTATCAGATTTCCTAAAAAAGAAAAAGAAAGGTTGAATCTTGTGAAAATTGCTAACAACTACTTTGAAGCTGACACCATAAAATCCCTTTGGAGAAGGGTCCTACGAGTCATCATGGAGTACATTACGGTGGACGAGCACTTCACCAGGGTCTATAGCTATCACTTTGCTTTGCTCAATCACTTCCGCTATAAGGTAAGGGTTTTGCTCCCCTATTATCTTTTCTGTTCTCTTAGGAAAAGCTTGGATGATCATAAGAAAAACCCTAGAAGATTCCCTATCCTGCATACTAGGCTAATTAGGTTGATTGTTGAGCATTATCAAAATTTTCCCATCCCCGCTAATATGGAAACCCTTCCTGATTCTGAGGAAGATGACACTGAGCCCAGTTGTTTAGACTATTTTCCCAATATAAGTCCGGCCATAACTATCCTTAGCTCGCATGCTATCCTTTCTGGAAAAAAAACCCTATCCCTTTTTCTAATAAGGCTCGTGCTAAGTTTGAGCCGGGAAGCCCCTCCTTCAAGACCAGTACTATTGATAAGAACCCCCGGGCTAAAAATCTTGTTTCCTATTCCAAAGATTCCCCTAAATCTGAGGCGTCTCGTGCCAATAATACTGAGTCAAGTGCCGAGCCATTGTTGGAAATATCTAGTAGAGATGGTTCCCCTATTAATCTTGACCCTAGAAAAACATGTTTAAACATTGGAAGGGATCCCGCTTTGGACGTTCTGAATTCAGCCAACACTAATGTTGATTCCCATTTCAAATTTTTGGAATGGACTTTCAATGAAATTAATGAGTTAAAGATAAAAATTTGTGCCCCTTCAAAGAAAATTGGAAGAGCTGGGAGCCAAGATTGTTGTGATTGAAAAGAAAGATGTGGATCGTGGAGATCATGGTCTTAGCAAAGAAACTCGGTACCATGCTGACAATAAAAAAAAGATTGAAATTGAGGTTGAGAATATGAGGAACACCATCAAAATTGTTGCAGAGCAAAAAAACCGAATGGCCAGACACAACACCATTATAATCAATGCTATGACTGAGAGGTTAGACAGAGCCCAACAGGGGTCTTTGGTGGTGGACCTAGAGGAGACCAATGATGAAAGCTAGGAAATGGATGCTAGCATATCAAAGAGAACTAGAGCCAATCTGAAGAGAAAACCCCCCCCACTCTGAAGATGATTCAAATTTTTAAAAATGGAGTCCATGACATGGAAAATTTGGAGGTGGAGATGGAGTATGTTCTCAAGACTCTAGGTTAGTTGCAGCTGGTTTTTTGTTGTCTGCTCTGCTGGCCTTTTTTGCTTGACCTTTATGTTCTGTTGCAGTTGGCTGCTATTTGCTCCATCCTTTTCCTTTCTAGCAGTTGCTGTTTTCTATTGGACTTTCATTTTCTTTCCTTATTTTTGTAAACTCTGTGATTTCAAGTCCCTATAAAATCCATTTTACCCTTTATCAAAAACACACAATCACCACCACCCATCCAAAAATTTCCACACCCAACAACCTCGACACACCACCCTACCATCCATCCAACAACCTCCACACCCACAACTACCGCAACTATCATCCATCCATAACCTCCACACCCCAAAACTACCCCATACAACAACCTCCACACACCACAACTACCATTCACTCCTTATCAACATTTAAACCATTTTCTAGATAACTATCATATGTGACATACATTACTTTGTAGTACTCTTTACAAGGAGAATCATCAATAATTGTTGCATCATTACAATAATTACAACATAGCTTCCTCTAGTACATGTAGGAAGATTGCATCAGATTATCCTAAGAGTTACAAGAAATAATATAATTCAATATAAAAGGGTCACACATCCTGCAGATAGTCAGGAAAGAAACAAGCTAACATAAGAAAGGACACCATAACAACACTGCTAACAACACCAACATCACTTCTAGAGGCACACACATGATAGAAGGAGGAAATACAACTAGGGAGTGTTAGACTACAAGAGGGAGGAGTGTCATCACATAGCTTGATATGGGTTGTCCTGGTAGATCTTCCTAGGCCCCGACCCCCATCCTAGGTTGTCCTGGCAACCTCTCTCGATCCTTGGCCCCTATACAAACTCATGTGGAACCAAAATAACTTTCATTCAAGGAAAAGGTAGTTGATCTAGCCATTCCAGGCCTTCCCATCTCATCTCAAGCCTAAATGAGCACTTGATCCATGAGTGAGGCATATCATTATCTTGTTTAATGTGAGTTCTATCCATCCCCCTAATTCATTATTAATGTTATCACTAGATTAAGAAACCCTCCAATGCATTGTCCTAGACACCACTTTGAGTTTCGGCCCCCATTTAGAGCCACTCCCCCTACTTGCAACTAGTAAATCCTACACACCAAGCAAGGCATTGGCCATCTTTCACACTTAACATAATCAATTAATTCCATACAAAGAGCAAGGCACTAATCATCTTTCCCACTTATTGCAATCACATGAATCCATGCAAAGGAAAGTACACTCTTATATTTTACATTTCACACAAGGAACATAACCCAAAACATTGCCCAACCACTTCCAAATTGAAACCATCATAAGAACCATTCACACAGATATACCCCTTCCTATGCCTATGGAAACCAACATACCAAGCACATTTCCCAAGGGAATAGAACCTTATCCATTCTTTACATGGATGACATTCATCTAAAATAATTACATAATCACCTAACCCAATCATGAATAATTACCAACACCTTACATATTGGATTTCTAAAATGGAATTTCACATAATTTCGATCCTCAACCCAACTTTCAAACATTATAACAATAATCATTTTCATCATAGATCAAACATAATATACTACTAAGTTAAAATTCCTTTTTATCACATATTTCAACTCATCTTTCCATTATCATGTTCTAAATATAAATCATTTGACAAGTTCAAAATTCAAAAATAATTTAGATGAATACAACTTTACCCTTCAAACATGTTTTAGGGGTGGAAATATCCATTAGTTACCTAAATCCATGCTCTTATCAAATTTCCTTCTACTCAAAATGGATGCTCATACCTAATTATAGGAAGATTACTCAAAGCCATTTGACGATCTTCATAATTTATGAATACAACATCCTTTACTGCAAGAACTTATGCATTGTTAGCATCTAACATCTATTAATATTAGTAACATGTTCTAGAAGAAAATACACTAAGATCATTATTTTGAATATCAACAATACTTTTGTATGTGGCTAGTCATCTATCAAATCAATTTCTATAGTAGTGAACCATAAATTTTTGGGGATAAACACTCTCTTACACTTCTAGGGTTTTGCACTTAAAACGAGAAAGGTATCCCAAAAAACTACGTGGTTCACTCAATACTAATGAAAATATGATTGAAATATGTCTAAATAGAATCCCATAAATGCAAATAACTGATAAAAGATATGAATTATTAATGCAAAACTAATGAAATGCAAGATATTTGAAAACATAATGTGATATGCAAAATGAACTAAAAATGAAAATAAACTATAACATAAATTGATGAAACTAGAGAGGTCCACCGAGAAACTAGAATTTGATGTAGAGAGACTCTATAATCCTATATAAATCATTGTGGATTCCAACTGGGACATTTACACCAAACTGGGTGACTTAGTCCTATTTCGGGGAAATTATGTCGGAAGAGGTTTTAGCCAAAAGGGTATCTAGAACTATAAAACATACTTTTCAGATCTGGAAGAGGGACTAATTCACCATTGATGGTGACCTAGTCCACCTTTATCTTTTAGTAAGTTCATAGATGCAAGCTATAGCTCTCACTCTACACTTTATGTTCCTTCGGGTATATGGATCCGAATATGCAAAATATGGTCTATAGATCTCCAAACTTCTTTTAGGGATTTGTTGACTTTGAAAGAATTTGGTGAATTGATGAAACCTTTTAATACTTTTCTCTTTGAAAAATATTCATACAAGACCTGCAAAACACACATGCAAATAGGGGAAAAATTGTTAAGGGTTAGTGAATAGGGGTTTGCCTTGGTCAAACCCTAGTTTGGTAATTAGATCCTTGAAAATGAAATGAAATGAAAAGAGAATGAGGAATGAACAACATCTAATGCTACAACTCACCAAACCCTTGAAGTAGAAATCTTAAGATATGCACGTAAAGGTTCCAATGGAGGTATGCTTAAGAATGCCTAGAATGCTTGAGAATGATTAAGTGAATGAATTAGGGTATTAAGGAAATTAGGAGATGAAAAAAGTGGGGAAAACCCTACATTTATACATTATTATATAAAATGTCTCAAAAATACCACATCACAGGCTAACATCAAGGCTTAGAAAATAATATCGCGCTTGAATTTTGAAATAATTTTATTTTTGAGCCAAGTGGGACTAAGTTGCCCCTAGTCACGACTTTGTCCCATCTAGGAATTCTTAATGGGTGTAAGGAATTAAATTTTATTAAGTGATGTTTAACGTGATTATTCTAAAAAACACACTTATGTAGGGCTTGTAAATGTATAAAGGGGTCAGTTAAACATAAGAAAGGGTCAAAATATTGATGAAAAGCCTGGAAAAGTGTGAAGGTTTGTTACAAAACTTTCCAACACTTTGAAATAAGGCTTGGTAAGTGATTAAAAGAGGTTATTGAGATGAATTATAATAAAAAGGTCCTAGAAAAGTGTAAAAGTGGGTTACAACACTTCACAACACTTTTACAAGACATCATAGAATTCTTATTGACTCACAAGGGTCCAAGACCTAATGTGAATGTGTCGACCACATTAGAAAATTAATTCTAGGAGAAACTACGTTAACATCCATAAGAAAGTCCCAAATGAGTGTGAAAATGTCAAGGATATATTTTTTATGCTACAATTAGCCCCCACTTTAGTGAGAGGATGAACTTGGTTCAAAGTCACACTAAAGTAGCCAAACATGCACATCAAAAGGGATCCAAATGCACTAGTGTTGGCAAGATGAGACAACAGCAATCAAGAGGGGTGATCAAGCCCTAAGGATCAAGATCCCATGGCAAGCCAAGCATAAGCACAAAGAAACACACAAGAGAATGATGTAGTTACAAGAATAAAAGGGAGAGAAGCATAAGGAAAAGGAAAATCAAATCAAACATTGATCATTTTTCGATCCCATTGTGGATCAAATCTAGGCTATTTGTTCAAAAAACACATACTCACTTATAGGCGACAAAACTCATGGTTGTCCACCAGGTGAGAAGGCCTAAAAGGTGAGAAATATACACTCATGGTTGGTATGCACTCACACACATGTAGGTGGCTATGGGGAATGTCATTCCTCATAATGGGATTCTCACTCAACCATACCAAAGGTATACCTCTTGATAGCTTTAATAAGGTGCCACAAAAGAAAATGACTTTTTGAGCTTCACGAGACAAGGAAAACTTCATATTCTTGGTGATCATGAACAAACACAATGGCACCATAGGGATGCAATCTATGCTATGCAAGGTGACCATATAACAATTGAACAATGCAAGATGCAAGGGATGTTCAAAGGAGTCTTTCTTAGTTCATGTGAGGTCATTAACTTAGGGAACACTGTGTCTAATTCCCCTAAGAGATGACCAATCAAAGAATAGAAAATCTCCAACATAGGGGATGCAGTGTGCCACATCAAGCAACTAAGAGGAATACAGTATGCTAAGATAGATCATGCTCATGAAGGAAATTACACCCAATGTCATCCACAAAGCATCAAAAGACATTGTATGAAGTAGGAAGGTTGCACTAAGAACCAAGAAAAATAGAAAAATACAAATGAATAATGTCAATGTATGCACCCACTTTAAAGGAATTTCTACACACTATAATATGAGAAATTACTTTAAAGTAGCAAATGAAAATTCAAACAAGAAGAAAGACATGAGAGTCAATTTGAAAAGCCCTATGTCAAGTCATATGTTTCCAAGTAAGGCTATGTCATGTGAAGGAAAGAAAAAAAGCAAAAGGAAGGGGTTGCCCCCAAAATGAAAACACCAAACACATAAGTGATCTATGGATTTGGGGTTAGTATGTTCTTTTCTGCAATTTTTTGTAAGGAGAACAAAATTGTCATCATCCCCAAAATACATAGAACTGGAATAATGACACAAAGAGAGCAAAAAAAAGAAAAAGAAATATCATTGTTGGGTCAACATGGAAGATGCATAGGGTGTCTCGATGCTTTGTATCATCCTCAAAAGGAGAACATAAGCTAAATGATAAAGAAAAGGAAAAATAAAATGAAAAAGATTTTGGGTCAACATGAATGAGACAAGAATGTCTCAATTCCTTGTGTCATCCCCAAAAGGAAAACACAAGAAAAAGACAAATAAAAGGAAAATAAAAAGAAAGGCCTTTTTGTTCAACATGAAAGAGACATGAATGTCTCAATGCCTTGCATCATCCCTAAAAGGAAAACATAAGAAAAAGAAAAAAGAAAAAAGAAAAGAAAAAGAAAGGCCTTCTGAGTCAAAATGAAAGAGACATGAATGTCTCAATTCCTTTCATCATCCCGAAAAGGAAAAGACGAGAAAAAGACAAAAGGAAGAGGTGAAAGTGATGTATGACATAGAGAAGAATTAAGGTACAAATAGAGGAATGACACAAAGAGAGAGAACATCAAACAAAACATCATGAGGGATCATATTACACACATGCAAACACACAAAAGAAAAAGAAAAAGAAAATGCAAAAGACTAGTAAGGAAAATGCCAGTCAACCATCAAGAAAGTCATCTACTTCATAGTCATGTTCATGATATGCAAAGGGTGGAAAATTGGCCAAAGGGACAAGATCAAGTTCCAAATTAGTGGAAGTAATAGGTTCAACACTCTTTATAGGATATTTGTCATTTAAGATCATGGAAGATGAAAACAATGTGTTCAAATAATTATGCACCTCTTCGTCTATTTTGGTGATCTTGTCATCATCATCCAGATTAATCAAAATAGGAGGATGAATGATAATGTCCAATGAAGAGTGTACCTCTTGTTGTGATTGTTGTATGGGATCATTTTTTTATGGTTGGTGAGGAGAGTCATCATGCATTGCTTCTATCAGGTGTGTATTTTGATTTTCTTTATTTTCTTCTTTATGTAACTTGTGAGCAAGGGAACAATGTCTATGCCTATGCTCCCTAGTGCCTCTATTTATTTTTCTTTTTTTGTCGAGTTGTGTTTGTGAAGGAGTAGGTTGATCAACCATAGGTTGATTTTCTTCCTGAAGGGGAGGAACGAAAGAAACCAAGGAAGGTTGTTCACCCACTTTCTCCTTTCCTTTGTAAACTTGTTTTATTCAAGGAGGCATGACAAAGTTGTTTTCATTGTCTCTTGGTCTCTTGGATGATTTCAGAGATGTTTCTGAAGTTGGTTGAGCTTGGTTGTTTGGTTCTTGTTCAGGTTGAAGCATTTTTTCATCTAGGATAGGAGTGTTAGAAGTGGACGGGGACATATTGTGGAGAGACAATTCTTCTATTTTATTTTCTTTAATTTTTTGGTAAGAAATTAAAAAGAAGTCTTGTTGAGGAGTTATAGGTTCCATGGGATCGGGCCAAAATAAGGAAAATTTTCCTTTGTAAGAAAAGGGGTTAAAGCCACTATGATGAATAGAGAATATTTCATTGTGAAATGGAAAGTTTAAGCATTTGTGAATAACCCAGGGGACATCTTTCATTTAGTGAATCCATGGATGGCCTAGCCTCAAATAAAACTAGTTTGACTATGGGATGATGGAGAATGTGACATCCAATGTTTCTAGTCCTATTTGTAATGGTAGGATGATCAATCTTATCATAGGGAAAGAAAAATCATTGTGTGTTTTGATCCATGTTTCTAGTTTATCATAGTCATATTGATAAGGGTCATGTAATACCAAAAATTCATAGGTGATCACATTCTCTCTACAGGCAGGATCTTTTAGTATCCCATTAGTGCACTTGTCATAGATATGACTGGCAATGTAAAGAGGACCATCAAGGAGATTTTTAAGTACATTCTTAGAGGTGGAAGTAATATCAAGAGATTTCTTAGGTTGGACTGTATGAGTGATAACATCTATCATTCCTACAATTTCATCCATAGGATTAACATGGGTAACAGGAAGGATAGGATCAAGATGTTAATCATCTATATCAACATTCATCACATCATTCTTTGTAGTTTCACTAGCTTTGACAAATGAAATATTATGTTTGGGTATTGGATCACTGAAAAATTTGAAAATTTTAATTTGGTGGGGCAACAAACTTATTGCCTTGATCATTAACATTTGCAATGGATAGACGACTTAAATCAATGAGGTCTTGCACACGATGTTTAAGATGTTTACAATGTTCTGTGTCATCTCTATTTTGTCTACAATAATGGAAATAAGCATTAGACTTATAGTTCAAAGGTAAAGGCTTAGTAGGATCGGGTTCTTTGATGGAGGCAAGGTAATAATTTGTTGTAAAATTTGGGACATTGTGTTATGAAGGGTATCAAGTAAAGGAGTGAATTATCCTTTCAAATCTCCATAACTAAAAGGCGTCGCAATTTTAATAGTTGCTACTTGGTGGTTGACAAGTTGAATTGGTTGTGAAGGGGGAGTTGAACTACAAGAACCATTTGTTTTGCTTTCTAAATGGTTGGGAATTGTTTTGGTTGGCATATTTAGATATCTCAACTTGGCTAGAAGTGGACCTTGTATCTTGACTATTAACTAAATTATGATAATCGCAAAGGGAAGTACACAAGTGCATGAAGGAGGGGAATTTCATCATACTGATTTTGTCCTAAAATTTAGTTTGCAAGTTTTCTATAAACATCTTTGAAGGTGTGGGTTAGGAATCTTGACATTGATTTGGGAATAAAGTGATTGATAGCATGAGATAAAATAAGTTATCTCTTCTTCCTCATTTTTCTTGCATCTCATCAAATCAGACAAGGTCTTCTTGGGAGTCATATGCACTTGGAAATGATTTCTAAATGCACCAACAAGTTCATTAAATGAAAAAATTGAATTGTTCGGTAAAGACAAGAACCATTCCAAGGTCATGTCTTTTAAGGTCCTTGGAAATAGTTTTGCGAACAGTTTATAATCAAGGACAAAGTCACTACATAAGGCAGTGTAGGAATTAACATGGTTAGAAGGATATCCCTTCCCTCCATATTTTTCAAATCTAGGCATCTCTACACCTTGTGGCATCAGTGTTCACAATATCTCCAAGCACAATGTGCTACTTTGAACATAATAGGTGGGTGGTCCATTCTGATTTTGTTTATGGTGGAGATTTTTTTTCCATGGATGAAACAATTTGGAAAATTTGGGTTATGGAGGGTCATTGTAAGTGGTGATGGAGTTTATGTAGTGGTAGGGAAAGTGAATGGAATGTGTATAGATGGTATTGTAGAAGAGGATAGAACATGTGATGCCACATAGGAATTAGGGATGCTAGTAGGGATAATCAAGGAAGGAATCAAATTACTAACTTGTTGCAGTGTTGTGAAATGAGGAGTGGCATAGGTAGGTATGGAGGCTATTTTTGAGGGAGGAGGAGTTTGATGTCCTCGGCTAACCATAGTGTTTGTTGTTTGAGAGACACTATAAGTGGAAGGAACATGTTTTGTATATATCTCAACTATTTGTTTCACAATGTTTAGGCCTTCTTCACTTTCAAGCATACGATGGATGTTTTCTATGGTAGGGATTGTAGTGGCTGAAATGTTTTCAAGGCTTACTTGATGTTGGAGATGTGTTAAGTCCTCATGAATGTGAATTATTTTTTCTTGCAATATATGATAAGTTTGTGTGTCAACTTGCATGTTATTGGAAGGAAAAGAGTTGTTAAAGATAGTATCCATACCTAGTGTACTAGTTTCCATACTAGGAGTGGAAGCTTTGGATAACCCAAGATCCATAAGGAGTGTGTTATCATGGGGTAACATGAGTCTCAAACATCTTCTCACTATGGTATTAGAAATAGGACACCAAACACTAATGCAAAGGTCTCTAAAGGTGGGTGAATGGAAATGAAATATAAACTAAGAAGAATGGAATACTTAAAACTAAAAATTTGAAAAATAAAACTGAAATGCATAAACAACAAACATAAACTTAGAAATTGCAAATTAAATCCCAAAAAGTGCAGTGATAAATATGAAACTGGACTAAGTCACCTAGGGTGGTGAATTAATTCAAGTAGTGGTTTTTTTGAGATTTTTCTAAATTTTTAAATGGAATTTTATGCTTTTTAGGTTTTTAGATGCAGATATAATATGAAATATATAGAATTATGTGGATTTTTAATGAAATGCAATGAAAAAATGCAAGCTAGATGAAACTAATGCAAAATTTAAAACCCTAGGATAAAAATTAAACAATGCAAAATGCAATGCAAGGACAATGTAAGCTATTCCTAGGATGTAAATACATTTAAAATCATAAAGAGGATGTTCTAAATGTAGGTTCACCAAAAAGAACCCTATGTTTTTGGGGATAGACACTCTCTTAAACTTCTAGGGTTTTGCACCTAAAAGGAGAAAGGTATCAAAAAAAAGTATGTGATTCACTCAAGACTAATGCAAATATGATTGAAATATGTACAAATAGAATGCCTTAAATGCAAAGAACTGATAAAAGAGATGTATTATCAATGCAAAACTAATGAAATGCAAGATGTTTGAAAACACAATGTAATATGCAAAATGAAAAACTAATGAATGCAAGATGTTTGAAAGCACAATGTAATTTTCTAAATGAACTAAAAATGCAAATAAACAATAACAAAAATTGATGAAACTGGAGAGGTACACCTAGAAACTAGAATGTGATGCAGAGAGGCTCTAGAATCCTACAAAAATAAATTTTGATGCCAACTGAGACACTTACGTGAAGTTGGGTGACTTAGTCCAATTCCAAAAAATTCAACTGAAACTTGTTTCAACCAAAAGGGTATCCAAAACTTTACAAAACACTTTTAAGGCATAACATTGGGACTAATTTTCCACTGATGGTGACTTACTCCACCTTCAACTTTTGAGAAATTTGAAGATGCAATTTGTAGCTCTCGGTCTACACTTTCTATTCCTTCAGGTATCTAGATCCAAATCTGCAAAATCTGGTCTTTAGATGATCTCCAAGATTCTTTTAGGGATTTGTTGAATTTGAAAGACCTTAATGAATTGATGAAACCTTTAAACACCTTGATATTTGACAATATCTGCATATAAGACCTACAAAACACACATGGAAAGAAGGGGGAAAAGTGTTAAGGGTTAGTGAATAGGGGTTCACCAAGGTCAAACCCTAGCTTGGTAATTAAACCCTTGAAAATCAAATGAAGTGAAAAGAGAATGATGAATGAAAAACATGCAATGCTACAACTCACCAAACCCTTCAAGTAGAAATCTAAAGATATGCAAGTAAATGTTGCAATGGATATATGCTTAAGAATGCCTAGAATGCTTGAGAATGATTAAGTAAATGAATTAGGGTATTAAGGAAATTAGGAGATGAAAAATGAGGGGAAAAACCTATATTTATACATGATTATACAAAATTTCTTGAAGATAGCACATCACAATCTGACCTCAATGTTTAGAAAATAATATCATGCTAGATTTTTGAAATAATTTTTATTTTTGAGCCAAGTGGGAATAAGTCGCCCCTAGTGGTGACTTGGTCTTACTAGGGAATTTTTAATGGGTTTCAAGAATTAAATTGTATTAAATGATGTTTAACGAGATTATTCTCAAAAACACACTTAAATAGGGCATATCATTATATAAGGGGGTCATGTAAACCTAAGAAAGGGTCAAATTATTGATGACAAGCTTAGAAAAGAATGAAATTTTGTGACAACACTTTGTAACACATCGAAATAAGGCTTGGTAAGTTATAAAAAGAGGTTATTTAGATTAATTATAATAAGAATGTCCTAGAAATGTGTAAACATGGGTTACAACACTTCACAACACTTTCACAAGACATCATAGAATTCTTATTGAATCACAAGGTTCCAAGACCTAATGTGAATGTGTTGAACACATTACAACATTAAATCTAGGAAAAACTAGGCCAAAATACATAAGAAAGACCCAAATGAGCATGAAAATGTCAAGGATACATTTTTTTTTTGCTACAAGTAGGAGAAGAATATTTCATTGCTTAATCTCCATCATTATTTAAAGCACAAACTATGATTGAATAGATTATATAGAAAATTTGAACAATTAATTTAAAATCAATTAGTTGTCTAGCAGAATGAATGAAATCCAAATAAATGTCTGTGAATGACACTTTACTCCTATAGTCCTATGGAGCTAAATAGATTATAACCATCAAGAATTCATACATGTTCATACTTTTCTTACCATTTTTAACTTGTGAGACAACAAGTTGCATCATCTTCACCTTGTAATCTTGCATTCATACCTATCATCTTTTCCACCTTTTTCTAGAAAGCTCCTTATTGTTGGAACCTGACACTCTGATACCATGTGTAATGCCCCCGCCAAGGAACCTCATAGGTCAACATTAAACTAGGTCAAATTAATGGAGCAATTATTTATGTTCTTAAAACAATTAATAATAGAATGAATAACACAATATCCTAGTTCTAGGTCCTCTAACATTCCTCGACTATGCTATTAAAAAATGATTCATTAAATAGCTAAATTAAAGAAGAAATAATTTGAATAAATAGTGAACCACTCTTGCTTAACTAATAAACTAACTTTATAAAAATAATGAAGTTGAATAAGCCATAAAAGTTCAATCATAAGTAGCCAATTTATACTTATCACTACCATTATGACCTTGTTTGGATGCAAGAAGAGTTACATCAATGGACTCAATGTAAAATTCTATTTATGAAGTGATAACTAGTCTCTTATTTAGTATTCCTAGCAAAAAGATGCACTAGATTCAAACCTTCATCAATCTTTATACATTCTTCAATTACATAACTAAATGTTTCTATTTCTATTGGAATTCTTCCATTTAATAATTATTACAAAATATTTAAATATATATCTATATTATTAGATTATTAATTAATCTA
>VDFB02051765.1:0-25121 GCA_007258455.2 Sequoia sempervirens | reverse complement strand
ACACCATTCACAAACATGCAAGTGGCTTATATGCATCAGTACAAATTTAACTCCTTTATTGCCCTTTAAAATTGAAGAGCATGCTCTAGTTAACATGTGTGTGTATGTGTTTAAGTATACATTGAATAAGTACTTAAACATCATGGCATTTTGACATTTTGCATGGAACATGTGTTAGGTTGGCTCATAACAACCAATAGAAGGGGCAAGAAAATTGGAGTTTGAATTTGTACTTGTGGGATTTAAGGATTATGCTTGTGATCCTCAAGATCAACTTGGTTCAATATTGAGCCCTGTGGAATGTTCTACAATAACAAGATGGTGATCTTGGAGTGGGGAATAAATGTATGGAAATAAGTGTTAATAAGAACGAAATAGGGATAAGTAGATAAAAAATACATTGAAATATATGCAATAAGCTACAATGAAGATGGATAGGGATTAGGCCATGAACTAAAGATGGGAATATGTCACTTATCAATATATTATTGCATTAAGAAATTCTCATGAAGGTGGGGATAAATGGGAAATGGCATAGATATAGAAACAATTAATATCTTAGTGAAAAGTGAGTCATTAAATAATTGACTAATGTGGATGGTAACTTATTTATATGCCACAAAAAAAATCAGCTTAAGATCTAAGTGAGAACCAAGTTTGGATTTTGATACTAACCATCCCTATCAATTAAAATTTTATGACATTTGTAAATTTTCATTGCTTTCATTTTAACTTTAAACAAACATATTAAACTAGTAAAACCTTTTATGAAGTTAATTTCATTCCACAATATATGAGGCATTGATTTTACAAAGTAAAAATAGTAGTATTAAATCGCATGATAAACACGAAACTATAAAAAAATGATTCACTTATGTAATAGTCATTTGTAAAATTGTTAGTTATACCTTCTTTACCAAGTTAATGAGTTATTAGAAATAAAATGCAATTTATTCATTGTGAAGAAAAGAAATGAAAAAATATATTAAATAGAATTTTGAACATTAAAGTTTGTATCAATACCAAGATTATGTGTTTTTTACATATGCATTTTAAATAACAACATTTCAACATAGTGTGTTTGTGTGTGACAAAGTGTAGGTTATAAAACACGTATTTTGAAGCATGCAAATTTATCATAGTATGTAGTGTGTACAATGTGAAGGGCATATTGTGAATATGTCATAACATGTAGGTTAAAAAATAAAGAATGTTCTGACACAAATTTCTAATAAGATATTCATAATTATATTTATCTACATATACATTTTAAATAACATCACCATTTTATTACAATGTGTTTATGTATGTGAAATTGCAAGTTTTGAAACCCATTACATTTTTCTTAATAATCTTATAATAAGACATAAATATTATTATTATTATATATATATATATCATAAAAGTTACTTTTATCCAAAAATAAAATTATTTATCATACTTTTTTATTAAATAAAATAGTCTATAATATTTAACTATACATAAAAAAAATCACAAAATATTTCTTTCTAATATTTTTTTGAGTCTTTATGGGATAAGTAAAATTAACCACCAACAACTCACTACCACAAAAAATTAATGGTATTAACATTTTTAATATATATTGATAAATATTAATGCAATTAATTTTTAATGGGGTTGAGTTAGTGGTGGTGAATTTTACTTGTGGTGAATTTGTCATGGCGGTGAATTTTCCTAGAACCATCGGTGAGTGAATTGGTGTAGTGAATTGTCCTAGAGCTTGTTCACAATCTTATTTCTCACTCATAATTAATGTAGATATATTATTTTGTCATAAATTTTTCAAAACCTAACACCAATAATTTATCTATATTTCTATTATTTCTAAAAATTCAACTCAATTTTTAAAAATTGAATATTTAATATTAAAAAAAAATCTACAATTAAATCCAAAAACATCCAAAAATTCAACCTTTACTAAAAGTTTTATTAAAAATCAGAGGTTCAATAAATAACTTTTTAAATCCTTGAAAATGACTTCACACTAAGACTTAAATAGCAGGTTGATAGGGATTGATCTCCAAATTGAAATTTTAATCATGTGTTTTAGAGGAAGGGTATTGGTTGCATTTGTTGAAGCACAAACACTCATAACGTATTCATTGGAGTAAAATAACTACATCCATGGCGTAATCTTGCTTCACATATCAAATACCTCAACATCTTAAACATATTGCATTAATATTCAACATCTTAAACTCCTAAGATATCAGAGACGCAAAATTTCAAATATATTTATAATCTTTAGTTATTGCTTTTTGATGTGTGTCATAAGGATTAGCAGAAAGAAATGAGATGATTTTAGGAAAAGAAAGAGTGATTCATGGGAGATATACTTGAGATCTTTGAGGCTCAGACTGGATAGTGCCATGAGAGCAGCCTTTGTCAACATCAATCTCTTGAATGTTCATTCCAATTCAGAAGAAACTTCATCGAAAGCGAGAAATATTTTCGAGACCATCGTAGGCATAGAATCTCCAGTGACTCTAAAAATCGACGGACTTTGATTATGAATTTACAAATTCAAATTGAAAGTTTGGCGCTGATGCAAGCAATTTTGCCAAAAAATCCTGAACAAGGACTCATATGGCCCCTCAATTCCTGGGCTGCGTTTTGAAATCCACACCATCAAACAGAGACAAAGCTTGTAAATTTTGGCTTCAATAGGCTATTAAAACAAAAACAAGTAAACATTTGCTTTCAGAAAAATACATGAACTGAACTTTGAAATAATAAATATACTGTACTGACCATTATGTGATAAAAGTTTATCTGTGCTCACAATCCACACATCACGGGACTCTATGGCGTGCCTTTGGACGTAATCCACTTTGCCTGGTGCTATCATCTTCATCTTTCTATTCATTCTTCTCAACTACCAGAGGCTCTGCTTTCAGGGCGCGGCTATTCTCCTCAAGAAAAAAGGCATGTTCATTTGAAAACTCCCGCCCATCATTTTAAATCTCCCGCTTTTAGAATTCTGGGTTGTTTCAAATCTCCTACTTTTTAAAATTCTCACTTTTTGTAGGGACAGAAGGCTTTGCTGACTGATGATAGCAATAGGCATTGATGGGACCTGGAGGTGATGGCTTAACAAGGACAACAGGGTTCGATAGCTTAGACCGTTAGCAGCAAGCTCGTGGGTCACAGCCATCAGACAAGGCACTGGCTATCCAGCCCCAAGAATGCACCTGGGGATGGATGCTATGCCATGCCCATCCATGCTACGGATCCCCCTACCTGCCACAGTGCCATACCTCCTGTGCCGTGCAAACACAGTAGTCCGTGACGCCATTAGAATGCGATTTGATTTGTAATTAATAACATAAAATATGCATTCGGTGCTACCCATATATATATATAAGTAAAAAAATATAAATTTAAATGTAAATATTACATATAATGCTTATCATTTAAATTTTAATATTTCATTTTTATTTTTTTCTTATATTTCATTTTTATTTTTTTTAATAATTTTTTTAATTTATATTTGTTTATTTTTTAGTTTTATTACATAAAAATAATATCAAGTAAAATTTAAAGAATAAGCATTATAAAATTATTTTATTTAGATTATTATATATATATACACACAAACCTCAAATCATTTAAATATTTCAAATCTTAAAAAGATGTTTTATATTCTAAACTTCATTATTTATAAGTTTTTAAAAAATGGAATTTCATAAAAGAAAAATGACTAATTTAAGTTGGTCAAATTTTTATTTTTTAATAAATTAAAATGTCAGATTAAAAATTCATTTACAATATTTTTAAATTTTACAAAAATCATCCAAGTATGCATAATGCCTATTCATGTGTAATTCACTTATATCTATAACTTGAAGAGAGATTATATATTTTTCTCATACTTAAGAGAAGAGAATGACACCTTTTCACCAAATTTATTTAAATTTACTTTCTAAGTTCATAAACTAAATTTAATTTATTAGAAATTATATTAGACCCTTTTTCAAATTGTATAGATAACTCATTCAAGTTTTTACTTAGGGTTTACTTAGGTTTAGGGTTAGAGTTAGGGTTCTAGGACAAAGCTTCGAGTTAGAATTAAATTAAGGTTAAGGTTATCTCAGATAAAACTTGGGGTTAGAATAAGGGTTCCAATTAGGGTTTGGTTTTAATTAGTTTGTACAGTTCAATTAGGATTCTAAGACTTAGGTTTCATTAGCATTCAAGTTAAAATAGTCTTAGGGTTAGAATTAGGGTTGTATTTCAATTAAAGTTAATGTTAGGTTAGGGTTAGCAATTATGGTTTATGATTAAGGTTTGGTTGGAGTTATGGTTAGAGTTAGGGAATTGGGGCTAGTTAGTGTTAGGGTTATCTTGGGTAAAATTAGTGATGATTATGGTTTAATTATGGTTAAGATTTAATTAAGATTAGGTTTAGGGTACAACTAGTATATGTGATAAAGTTTTGGGTTAGGGTTATGGTTGGGGCTGGAGTCAAGGTTGGGGCTACAATTCAACTAGAGTTAGGGTTATAATTACAATTAACATTATGATTAAAATTTAATTAGGATTTAACTAGGGTTATGGTTAGGGGTTATATTCAATTAAGGTGATTGTTTAACTAGGGTTAGGATTAAGGTTCAATTAGGGTTAGGGTTATAGTTAGGTTAGGGTTAGGGTTTAATTAGAATTACTCTTAGGGTTTTATTAGGATTATAATTAGAGTTGGTATTGTAATTAGGAGTATGGTTTGTGTTAGAATGAATATTATGAATAGGGTTAGAATTATGGTTAGGGTTAGAATTATAATTAGGGTTGAATTTCAATTACGATTAGGGGTAGGATAGGTTAAGGTTAGGATTACAACTCAACTAGAGTAAGGGTTAGTTGTGGGGTTGTACTTTACGACCACCAATGGAACAAGCATTTTGTCCCCTTCATAATTCTAGCTATAAACATAGATGACAATGCCAAGCAAAACCATACGCACTGGGGGATTGATTTCCTTAAGGCTATTGCAAGTGTCTCCACTGAACCGAGTGTGGATTGGTCCTTCGCGGGTGGAGCCTCCAGACCTTGAAGACACAGAGGACATGGATACAGAGTAAAGGCTTCAACTTACTGGTAAAGTGATAGATTATAGTATATAGTTATAGTTATTACAATCGACGTTTATAGAGCTAGGCAAGAGGTTGAAATAGTTCGATTTGTTGAGTAGTATTGATAGAGGTATAAAAGCTATAAGGCGCATGTGCCCAGATAGCATAATAGTATTCAAGTAACTATCAGCAAAGAGGTCTTAAAGAATTATAATCGGAAGGATCATGAAATGTTTCCATCAAATATTGTATGTGAAGAATACCAAGCATAAATGCCTTTACAGGATATCAGTCTTAGGGTTTATTTAGCGAATGCTAAACATAAAAGAATGCTCAATATAATATGCACAAAAGGTTTGATGAATCTCTCAAGAAAATGTGATTAGCAAGTGCAAAGTTGCACACCACAAAAGGGTAGGCGTTTACACAGACAGACCAACGGCCTCAAGGAGACCCTTACACACGGGATTCAAAATATTGTAGGTTACACCCAATTAAGTTTGAAGAAAAATGCTTTAGAGATTCTCAAGTAAATGCAAACATTTGAATACAAGGTATGCCCTAAAGGGATTTGGGCTTGATAAATTTATCAAGAGGAGAAATCAACGCCTTACCCTGGTTTCTTCTGCTTGCCATCTGCTTGCCAAAGAGAAGATTTGGTGCAGAGCTTACACTCCCAGCTTCCAGCTACAACACAACTTCAACCCACTTTAAAAGTCTACAACACATTAGGAATCCCAAAACCAAAACACCCAAAATCATAGAAAAAGCTTCCCAGAACAAGAAACATTAACAGGAAGCAGCCAAATTCATTTTTCCAAAAATTGTGAAAAAGCCCCCTTTCTTTTAGTAATTAACCAATTTATTAACCACCCACGATGCATGTTACTACATGCTCTTTCATTAATTTAATTATTTTATTTAAATTTCCCCTCCATCCTTAACTACCACTCCTCAATAAAATATATTTATTTACTTGTACCCAATAAATCCACTTTTTAAAATATTTAATTTATTTATTCAATCTTTCATTTATTTGGGAACCAAAATCAACTTTTATAATATTTAATTTATTTTAATATTTCTATATTAAGTCACATTCTTAACTTATTTAAACTTAATAAAGGAATTAGTATTATTTATTTTATCAATTCCTCAATGTATTAAAACATTTATTTTAATGTAATAATTAATCAAGTACTAATTACCCAACTTAAATCAAATGCACAATATACTAAGAAGTACCAGAACACACAGCGAAATGGTGAACAATACCATGATAAAAGAGGCAAACCAAATCACAATGAACAACTAGGGTGAAGCGTAGAGGAGCATTACAAGAAAGGTGGCAGTATCCATAAAATTGGTAT
Source organism: Sequoia sempervirens (assembly GCA_007258455.2). Classification (NCBI taxonomy): domain Eukaryota; kingdom Viridiplantae; phylum Streptophyta; class Pinopsida; order Cupressales; family Cupressaceae; genus Sequoia; species Sequoia sempervirens. The sequence continues at coordinate 18,661 of VDFB02051765.1, read as the reverse complement.
AAATTCAAGGTTGTAATAGGAGGATGGGTTGGAGAAACTAGGTCATTAAAATGATTCATTAATTTGATCTAAGATATTATAGAATTTATGTGTGATGAAGACATCACATTAATGTCTTATAGAAGAGATTTGATAATTAATTATGGGATGAATTAAATAACAATTTTAGGGTTTAGGGTTTTGTGGTTTAGGGTTTACGTTTAAGGGTTTCAGTTTTTAGGTCTAAGTTTTGTGGAACTTAAGGTTTAGGGTTTTGGTTTCTAAGTCTAGGTTTTGTGGTTTGTGTGATTTAGTGTTTTACTAAATTAGGTATAGATTTTGTGGTTTTTTGTTTATTTTGATGGTTTTGTTTACAATTACAATTTAAAAACTATAAAACGAATAAACTAATTACAAACAAACCCTAATTACAAACAAATACAAACTAATAAAATTTAAAAATTATAAAATGAGCAAATTAATTGATGATTTTTTTTTTGCAAATATAATTTAGAAACTAATTACAAACAAAATAAACAAACCCTAAACTACAATTACAAACAAATAATGCACGATAAAGCCAAAAAACATAAAATCTAACCAACCTAGAGGTTGATGAGGTAATTGGCACTACTACATAGAGAAGGGGTTTTAGACAATTTTTTAGTAAATTATCTTAACTTAAGACAAAAAAAACTTGTGTATTGTCTTAAATATTATTTTTAAGTGAGTGTCTCAAATTATTGTCTTAAAAAAGTGTCTTTGTAAAGACAATATGAAACAAAAGTATTTTTGTCTCTTTAGAGACAATATGTCTTTAATCCCAACTATTGTCTCTCTAGAGACAATATGAAAAAATGCATTAAAAAAATAAACAATATATTTTAATTATGTTTTTAGTGTGGTTTTCAACATTCAATGTTTCCAGATTCTCAGTGTCCTTCTATTTGCTAGAATTTTTATTTTTATTTTTCCAAACATGATGGAAATTCAATCTATGTATTGAAAAAATCATCCTCATCTAAACAAAATAAAGAATTTAAGCAGGTCCAACCAGATAGTAGCACAACTTTGCCAATTGTACCACCTCTTTTGCAATCTAAAGTTTAGGAAACAGTAAAGAATATTTTAGATGGACAAAGTTGTAGAAGGGAAACAATAATAGAAGGGATCCATGGTTATATGCACCATAAATCTACCTTTCCAAGAGAAAAAATGAACACTATGTTGGAGAACCCAAATAAATAGATTCCAAATAGGCGGAAGATTAGAAAAGGTAAAGAGGCTCAAATAGAAAGTCAATCCTTAGAACTAGCTACTATTTCTCTTTCTCAAACAAATTTACAAAAAGAAAAATTAAATTCGCAATTGAAGATAACAGTGAGAAATACCATATTAATTGTAATTATTTCCAATGTTCTATATCTTACAAAATGATATGGGATTTTCTCCGCAACCAAAAATATAGACCATGGATATGACATAACCAATATTGAATATTGACACTAATTTCCCAAACATAAGAAGCACATATATGTCTTTCATTCATTTGTTTCTATCCATCCTCTTCCTTTGTGTCCTCTTTCTATGAGGAACTATTCTAATTGTGGGTGTCAATTGTTCATCACATTGAATACCCTCCTCATTATTCTTGTCTCCCACTTTCTAAAATTCAAGGATGGTTTCCTACCGAGGTTCAGGAATGACAATCGAACCATTGTGTGCAACAAACAATTCATCATATTCCTCTAGCTCCTCTTCATGCTCACTACTTGATGAGTTTGATTGTTGGGATTCCTATACACACCATAATTTAACTCATTAAAATAACATATCAAACCTTATTTGCTTGCTTCAAAGCATAGAATTTAATAAACTCTAAAAATATATGCTTTTCATATGTAAATTGATAGTTATTAATCTTGTAGCAACTCAAATCATAGTTTTAGCTTTTCTTGTTTCATTTATGTAAGGTTTGAAAATCTCATTTACTAATTATATCCCTTAATTTCCAAAATAAATTAATAGAATAAAATTAATTATAAAAAGTTGCAGAGGAATAATTAATTACTTTCATCACTAAATTCAAATGGAATAGCATACATCAATGAATCAAAGTATATTAAAACAAGGTCGTGCCTTTACATAATCTAGCCATGTAGGCTTACACAAAGATAACACAATACACATAAATTCAAATATTGTAATGAAAATTAAGGAAATAGCAAGATCATAAATGCATCCACAAAGAAACCATAACACAAATATTTTTATGAGTGGAAAACCCTCGTAGGGATGAAAAACCACTCGTAAAAGTGCCTCACTAGCTTAATGAAAATGCCTCACTAGCAATGATCTAACTATTTCACTATCATGATCATTTACAACTTCATTACATTTTTATGAATAATAAAGCCATCAAAAAATTCATTCATCAAGACATGAAAGACGCCCATGTTTACAATATAAGGAAAGCAAAAGTCTCCATGTTTTGCTTCCTTGACCCTCGGGTCCTGAACAAGGATTGCATAGAACACTAAACTAAAATTAATCCAATCTTGATGTACATCAAGAGCAGCGGAAGTAGGCAGTAACATTTCTAGTAACATTGTGGTGAATTGACATAGAATCAAGATGAGCAATAGAGAAATGTAAAGCAATAATGAAAGATAAAGAATGATATAAGGAAATGAAAGTGCACAATGATGATTCTTGATAATCCCAAGAATCATCTAGAATAATCCTTGTGTGAACTGAATACATATGATGTTGACAATCCTTATGCTAATGCATGATCAAAAACATAGATGATTCATTACACCAACAATTTTAATTATCCTTATTATTGAATACTAGCTCCTCCACCCAACACCCAATGCATTGGTCTATAATGTACACAAATGAAATAATGAAGTTCAATAATATGATCTAGATGATTTCGCTCATAAAGTAGTTATTCATGATGTGAAAGACCTGGTATAAGTGTTGAAATTCTTTTGTGCAAAAAAACTCACAAATATGCAACTCAAAGCTTATAAGGAATCTGAACACATCAGAAAATGTTAAGTGATTAGTGAAATGTGAATTTTTCATATTTTCTTATAAAGGGTATCTTACCCTACTCCCACAATAGACAAATTGTTTACTAATACTTGCCAATAAATGAGATTGAATAGGTGAATCTATTGCAACTTTCAAATTATGATATAAAGAAAAAGTACTTAACTACTCAATGAATTTAAATTAACACTCATGATGGAGAAAAACTTAAAGAGAATAGCAGCAAACTCTCTAGTATAAATCCCCTCCCCCTTAAAAAAAAAAAAAAATTCTTCAAATCTAAGTACATGCCAATATTCATCAAACATTCAAGAAGCTTCAAATATATATATATATACTAAATGATAATTTTTCTAATGGTGTAGACTTGACAACAAATCTATAGAATATAGAGAGCTCTAGCCATGAAATTTTTAGTTTTTCCTAAATATGTATTTACTATTTACTTTCATTTACTTTATATTGTCTTATTTTTGACAATGCAAATAACTTATTAGTCCATTACTAGAAAAAATATTATTATACTTGTCCTATTTGTCAAACATTTAAATTGATTCTGCTATGCTCTTAATACATATCGATTTGAGCTTGTTGATTCCAACTGGAGGATCAGACTCATTACAATAAAATAACATAGAAACATATTTCCTATGTAAATATATCCTTACCACTTAAATAAGTAAATTGAAGATAATTATAGCATAAAAATGTTTTCCAACAAACTATGTCAGCCATGTGCAAGATGAAAGAAATGTAATGTTTTTATTATAAAAAAATAACTAATAAAACTAAATCACATTGTGGTATATTGTGCGTCTATGGTGTAATAGTTAAAAGTTCTATGAAAGACTTCTTATTGTCTAGGGAAAGAAATTTCACAATGTACATGTGTCGGAAAAATAATTTACACAAATTTGATTTCGGGTTTGGGTATAACAGATATTAGACCTAATCAGAATCAAGATCTTCTTTAAATAACTAAAGGATATGTTTTAGTTGACATGTATTGAAGGAAACAAATTATTGTACAGGTACCATATTTCAATTAAGCATCATATATTCATATGATATGTCGGTATCACTTCATGGTCTTTGATCATAACCTTGGCAAAATGTTTCACAGTGCAACCTTGAACTTTTCATTTTTATATGTTCCAGATCAATAATTAATAGGAAAATATGTTGTGCACAAAATATAGACTTGAAAAAAAAAATTGTGCTCCATTCATTAAATTGATTACAACCCTCATAGACAACAAAGACTCTAGAGTCTAGATGCTAAGGTTAAAACACTCATATTCCCAAATATTAAAGACCAGTGAATTTTCCCTATTTGGTGATTTTTGAATGAACAGGATATCAATTAAACATTCAAAGGAATGTATAAAAAAATAAAATGGTATTTCGTTGATTCTTTGAAAATATATTGGTACTTCTAAAAGGGGTTTCAATTTGTATCAGAATGGTAGCCTGCTATGCACCCATACTTATATATATATGGAGACGTATATGTATATATATTACAAGGAGGATAAGCAAAAAGAAACATACCTGTATAGTCTTGTCATAGAATATATAATACAAAAAATTATACGTTTGCACACTAAATACATAATTTTCACATATATAAACAATTGGGATTTTAAATGAATGATTTCAATCTTTCCTCAAACAATCATTTATGTACACATTTTGAAATTGAAAGAATTGGAGAAGAATTTGGAAACCTGGAATTCTCTTGCAGTTGATTTCCCTCTTCTTGTTGTCTTTCCTCTTTTCTTCCACCATTCTTGTTTTGTTGTGCTTCCTAGTGCCCATTTTCAGTTATATTTTTGTAGAGAAAACAAGAAAATTTATGAAAACAATTGTGTGTTTCCATTATAGTTTTTCCCTCTTTTATGCATAATATTTATTTTTCATGCATAATATTTATCCTTGGTAATAATAATGAGATACCATTGAATTTCAATTAAAACTAATGTTGAACAACAAATATGGTTTATTAACTCCACATCACAATTATCTTTAAAACAATAAATATTAATTTTAATTTTCAAATAAAATCAATAAATTATTTAAAACTATTTTTATTTCTTCTAAGAGAAATTCACATTAACTAACATTTAATTAATTTAGTAGCTATAACAATAATCTACCTTATTAAATAAAAATAAGATGCAATGATCATTAAAATAGTATTATTGAATTATAAATTACTTATTAAAAATAGGGGCCATGACAATTTCTCTATGAAAAAAATAAACTATTGTAATTCTAGGTGTATTTTTCTAGATTAATATTTATATCATTTTCTTTGCAATGGAAATGAAGGAAAAATACGAAATTTTATTATAGCCCATCATGCAAAGAACTTACCTCAGATTCATGAGCAGTGACTAATTTATCCCCTCGATGTAGCATATGTTGTCAAAGGCCTTGGGAACCATGTAGTAAAGCATATTTTAGGTCCTCCTTTGAAGCTTCCTTTTGAAATTGGTGAACCTACATAAACAAATATAACCAGATTTATAATGTACAATGACTCATAAGATACAATTAACTCGCAAGCTTTTCATGACCTTTTTTTATGAAATAGAGAATACAATAGAGGAAAATATTCACTTTTGAAGCCACCATGAATGCTATTGTACCCACTAGATCCTAATTTATGGGATCCAATACATGAAACACTAGCTTGGGTTGCTTTCATTGTATCTTGAAGGCATCTTTTAGATCCTCCTCGTGTAGATGACCTATAGTTTGGATAATTTTAGGCCTTCCTCTTAAATTTGACATCTTTCATAAGTTCATCCCATGTCACTTGGTCTATGATCCAAGCTGGACGTGGATATCTCAAGTCCTTTTTTAGCTTCGACCTTAAATTCTCTTGTTTAGAGTGAATGTATTTCTATGTAATATCTAGAATAATTTCCTTATTAAAACCAAGAATTTCAAATGCTATTATGAAATATTTAAAGAGTTCATCTTTCTTAGCATTCACTTTCTTCCTCCAATTCATTTGAATGGTATTTCCAAATAATTTTTTTGCACGAAGAAAACTAAAGTGAAATAATTTTAACCCCATTTCATCCCTCAAGACATTTCCTTTTGAGGTGAGCAAGATTGTAACTTCTTGTGTTCCTTTTGTAGTTATTGAGGATATTTTTGTAGTCTTAGGGGTTGAGGTAGATTCCCCTATAGGTACATTAGTTACTTTATCATTTATTTCTTGTATTTGCAGTGAGATCATCAAGCAACCATATAATCAGCAATGATCCGTTTACTAGTCAACATGCTATTATAGTGATAAAAGTAAAATATGAACTAGAAAAGAATAATAAGATAATATTTCTAGATAATTTTACATGTTTGTCTGAAGTAATCCCTACACTCCCCAATAATTTCCTCTCCTATAACTCAAATTTTTAAGTATTTATTTCCTAATTTTAACATTTTCAAGATTTTTTGGTAGGAGCCTTAGTATTCTTGATTGTGATTCTTTAAGACTCCTCAAGGAAACTTGTTCATGTTTTGGTGGGAGAATTCTAACTGAACCTAGACTTGATGGATTATTTATTTGTGATGTACTCCTAACAAGAGGATGTGTTCCCATTTCAATAGGGATACTAGGAGCATACATGTTTGATGTAGAGGGAATGCTATGAGGTATTGTGCTTGATGCCACTCTTGTGATAGATTTTTTTTGTCTAGATGTAAAGGTAATGACACATCATCTTGAAGCATCTTGCAAGACACAAATTATATAAATATTAAAGTATTATAATAGGGGAAATAACATAACCAAACCCACACAAACATATGATTGAATCTTACCTTTTGCATAACATTGGTGTATCGGATGGCATAATCAGATCTTGCATGCCAACAAGATGCATTCTCAGTGGACTTACTCTAGAAATTCCCTTTGGAAAATACATAAATATTAACAAAATATAAAATGGTGAAATAAGTTAATTAATGCACAAGAATCTAGATCAAATCTTACAGCTAGCATGATAGGGGTTGGAATGACTTTAGATATGGTATGTATTCCACAAACATAAACTACCATAATATAATAAGGAACATAAAATAATTGAACCTATAAAATACAATTTTCAAACTTACCTCATGCACCATCATAGTAATGTTTTCCTTTCCCATTCCTTATAATTTCAATTAGACCATGATTTAAGATCAATGAATCCCCCATAGTAGAATCAGGAGCACCCATAGGCACATTCTTAAAGAAACATAAAATTACATAAAATGATAAAAAAATATTAATTAGATAACATATGCAAGTGATATTAGTAACATAACTCAAATTCACTAGCACATGATCAATAACATACATAATTTTCATTATGTTTCAGTACATAAGAAAAATATAAACAATGTTCTACTTCCAAAGTTTTTTAACTTTATGGTATTGTGTTTCTCTTGCCTAGGTGTTAATTGCATAAAGTGCATAGGTGTTTATTGCATAAAGCTTCCAAACACAAAAGTTTATTTTAAGTAAAATGTTAAAGAAGTAAAAAAATAAAATGAAACAACTTATCCAATTGAAAAAAAATTGCAAGCTATATTCATTAACGTTACAAACATCCACTAACAGAACACTCAAAACATTCAATTTTCTAATTTCCATTACAATTTGTGTACAATTAAAAACATAATACTTAACCTATAAAGATTTAATTATATTGTATTGAATCCTCACAACCATCTTAAAGTGAACATGATGATCAAACTATGTTTCAAGGTTTGTCTCATCATACGACCATGGCTAAACATCATCTTTGCAATATTTTTCTCTTTGAAATCTCTCACTCAACCCTTATGTCATGAGTTTCTTGACTCTAGAGCCCATTGGTGAAGACCATCATTTACTTAAACAAAAGAAAGTAATCAATTTTTAAAAAAATTCACTATTATCATTACACTCCAAAGATTAATTAATTGTCCTCATTACATTAGTACCCCTAGTGTAGTAGCATGGTAATATTTTTTCAAGGTTTTTGCTAATTTGGATGGTTTTATTGATGTCACAAAGTAGTTTCATAATTCATGTAAATTACTCTAAAACATATGTTTTTTCATCACTAACTAGTCCAATCTTTCGATCATAAAAATGATATGAATTATTACTCTATTTTATGCCTATTAAATCCTAGGTTAGTGTTTCACTTCATTAAAATGATACTACAAGTACCAAAAACAACATAAATCCCTGGTCTTCCATTTCTTATAGACTCCAAGAACATAGCTTAATAGAAAGCTACAAAGAAAAGTGTGTGGATGCTAGTTAGGATCATCACATAAATAGTTGTTGAAATATATCAAAACATGTATCCCAAAAAAAAAACTATAAAATTATTCTCAAATATAGCTTGATCAATTAAAAAAATGAAGATTCAATTAAAACTTACATAGAAATTGATTATAAATTGCTGACGTAGAATAACATGAAATACATGGATTTAAATTAGTTATAGCATGAGAAACAAATCATACTCAAATATACAAAATATTATAATAATTTTACAATGTAATTCAATCACTAAACAAATATAGAGATTTTTGATTGACTGAAGAATTTATGTTATCTACAAATCATCAACTATTATTATATTTAAAAATTGAAGGTCACTTGAATCAAAGGTGTGAGATTGGTACATTTTTTGTTATTTTGTTTTTTATTAACATATTATGAGTGGTGATTCAAAAAAAAATTAAATGCATTAACTAGGAGACCAAATTTCATGATAAAAATGAGAGTTAAAGTAGAAAGATATGATGAGTTCAAGAATTTGTATGAAGTTAATCCTCATATTGCACAAGAATTGAAAGGAGGGATAATTTGATAGGTTCAAATGTATCTAATTTTGTACTTCTAGAAGCCTAGTTTCTTGTTTAAACCCCCCATGAAGATTTTCAAAGGTTGTAATTGTTCAAGTCCATGCACATCTAGGCTCTCAAAAAACCCCATGTCCATATACCATGTCCCTACATCAACAATATCATAACAGTCTGATTAAATAATAGATTTGGGTACTTAGATAGGTAGGTTTCTATCCTCATGGTTTGCACTACTGGTAATGGGATGAACCAATAATTACCATATACAATTTATTGAGAACTAGCCCAACTAACTCTAATCAAAAGATAATCAATCTTCTACTTGCCTACTTAAAGAGAATGTTGGTTTTCCCAATGTTATCAATTTTTCACAGATAAGAAGCATTTAAGTTTGATAAATATATACAATCCAATATGGATATTGTCATGGCATCCATCATAAAAGACAATCACATGACTCTATGTGCTTTACACCAATGCCATTTTCTAAGTTGCTAAACATTCAAAACAAAATCCTACATCTTGCTGAAATATTACATATCATGACTATTGTGCATTGCAATCTTTGGCCTTGTATGGATCTCAATAGTAATACTAACCAAAAATACCCTAAAACATATATGCAATGGTTATAAATCAAATTTTATAAGTTTAATACCACCAATTCCATAGCCAAAGTTTTGTTAGGAATTGTATGTAGAAAAATATCAATTAAATGCAAATAAAGGTTAATCAGAGAAATGAAAAACACAGAAATAATAACAGTGAAAGACAATCTTTAATGTGGTTCACCCAAACTCAAGCTACATCCACCAATAGAGAGTCCAATATTATTATCTAGTAAATCAAACCAATTACAACTAGTAATCCTTGCAACCCAATACTACTACAAATGCTACAATATAATGTCAACAAAAACCCTAACCCTTAGCCTTTTATCAAGAATTATGTTGATTACAAAATAGGGATTTTTTAATGTCGGCCAATAGAAAAATAACACTTGACACCTTTATGTTGCCCCTAGACCCCACAAGGGGCGCTGCCCCTTGACCCTGTCTTGGGGGCACTGCCCCCAAACCCCTGTTAAATAATTTGGGGGGAAACCATGTTGATAAAAGTGGGGAAAATTTAACCTCTGAGTCTGATTAGGCTCCATATACCAAGTTCTATAGTTGAGATACCTAGATGGGGGATTCTAAAAAATTACATGATTAGGACTCATTCAAAAGTATTGCAAGAGAATATAAAGGTGTACTACTAGAAGACTAACCAAAGTAGCAACACTTTCAACAATGTTCAAGGTATCTGCCCAAATTTCACTCTATCTTGGTCAGCAAATGGATCTGTCCTAACATATTTGACTTACTACATGCCCATGATTACCCATTTTAGACTCGTCCACTTAGAAATCTTGCAAACTTTCATTATTTGAGAAAGTTATACATTGCATTACTTATTAACTAAGTATTTAACTTATGTTGCATAAGTTTAGGCCCCAGGACATACACATTTCCAACCAATGATCCACCCACAACAATTGCAAAAAAATAATGCTACTATATGCATTCCAGTTGTCACCATTTTTTTGTCTAGAAGCTAAACAAATACATTAACACTAAAACAAGGGAATGGCATGATAACTGAAAATCCCAACAACCCAAACACCAACATGTAGATAGAGTTTCATAAAGCAAGAAAATATTATGGAAGCAGGAATATTTAATTTCAAAATATAGTAAAGTAAAATAAAAGGGAGAAATATACTCCAATCCCTACACTAAATTGTTATTCGCAGTACAAATTGATATTATCAATGCATAAATTAACAATATATTACATATTTGAAACTGGACCAATGTTTAATATTAATTCAAGGAATTGAATAGAATTGGGTTCCATAGTTTGTAACTCCCATATTTCATTTTTTGAAAAAAATATTTTGGTCTGGAATGAAGTGAAAATAGGGTCTTCATAGATTGTAGCTTCAAACCAACCATATTTTTCACTGATCATCTTATTTCCTTGTCACTATAATAGTGTCTTTAAGATGGTTCATTGTCAAATATAAATTATAATTGGCTTCTCATGCTCTGATCATTATTGGTATCATACAATTTATTTGAAATATTATCCTCTTATAAATAAATAAAAAGTGTTAGAATAAATTTATGTACATTTGTCATTTTAATTGCACAAACCAAGTAGTTCATACTCTTACAGTGATAGCTATCAGATGCTACAGCCAGGCCATTGCAAGGAAATTTTCACCACAAATTGGAAATATGGGAAGAAAAAAACTTAAACAAAAATAGGACCAAAAATAATCAAAAAGGGATATTTAAATCCTTACTACGGTCCTTCAGATTCCTCAAACTAAGAAACATGTTCAAAATGTGTTTGTTGAAAATGCTTGAAATGTTTACACAAATGTAAACCATCATCTTAGCGCTTTAAACAATCTAGTCAACTAAACTATGCACTCATAATAAAATTAGAAAATCCTAGCTAACACTTCTCACACACTACAAGTAAGGTAATGTCAGGCAAACCCAGAACATGGTTACATAGCAACAATTTTTTTTTTAAAACAATACAATTAAACATGTAAGAAACATTAACCATAATCACATAACCCATTACATTACACTATTACGCTTAGCTCTCTGGGGCACGCGAGGTTACTACATAAACAACTAACAACGAAAGTAAAAGATAACAACATAACTATTAATATTATAAACCATGAATAAGAATACATCCAATAACCAAGAGCGAGAATATTAATACATCACATAATACAATCATAATGAATCTCTTTTAACAAGTTACAATTGATCCTAACTATTACATCATCATTTTAATATTACATTACAAACTCTTGATTAATAATTACATCAAATTTCCCAAACGTGTGGGATAATATAAATACAATGAAATCTGAATTACAAAGGAACACTGGTGCAACACCAACTGCAGAAATGCTGAGAAGATAGACTGCTAATGGGGAACCCAACGGGTGAGGAGCACGTTCCACCCAACCATGTGAATTATAAATAACTCACCCCCCATGCTCAGAGGTGACAAGGAAGAGAACCCGACCATGAATGCCAAACCGACTCAAGACAACATAGTACAAATACAAACACAATTCAAGGCATACAATGAAACAACCATCAACGTTCACGAATCACATAACAAGTAAAAGCTATGAAACTCATCACAATTAAATACAACATTATCAATTAAACAAGTAACTAAATAACAACCATAAATCAAATTCACAAGAATTGGATACAACATAAAGTTTACTATTCCAGAGGCAACCAAAAACCAAGTACAAGGGTGTCTAGTGGAGAGTGTCATCGCATAGCTCTCATGGGATCTACTGGCCCTTCCTCCAACTGAGGCATCGGCCCCCATGAAAATCCACTCTCCCTAAGACCCCTAACATCAACTAAAACCAAGCAAGGGTTGAACTAAAACAAATAAGCATATAATACTCAAACGAGAACATGCGAGGTATTAACCCTCTCGCGACAACACATAACCAACAGTCTTAATAAAACCATTCAACCCTTCCAAGCATTAACCCAATAAGTTTTCAATTCTAAAAGTATGACCAAGACAAGGATAACATTGAAAGAAATAAATCATGCCTCTAAAGAAGACCAAGTTTAATAATAACTAAAATTGAACTCACAATTTACAACGGGGTTTCTGTATCGAAAGGAAAGCCAACGATGATTAAAATGGCAAAATAAACCACTCCAAAGGGTTTCAAGTTCAAAATAACATAACTAGCAACACATTTAATCCTATCTCAAAATCTCTACTCCCACAAAGAATTCTATAAAATAAAATACAAATGATAAATAATTTCTCCTTTTTAATAATTAACAAAACTATGAATTCCACTTTCGAACCAGACAACCTATATTGTGCTTCTCTATTTCTATCTAATCAACACCATTTAAATCCCTATTTTTTTTTTATAATCATAAGAAAGATTTCAATATACCTTTTATAAATATATACACACCTATGTATATATCATAATATATATATATATTAATAAATGTATTTATACATATATATTTAAATTATAATTTATATTTTTGGAATAAAATTACATTAAAATATATATACATAACAATCTCATTATTTATTTCCTAAATTAAAAACATATAATAACAAAATAGTTTATTAATTTATATTCAAATTTCTTGAATTATATAAATATAATGAAACATAAATAAATAAATAAAATAAATATATATATATAACTATATAACTACATATATACAAAGAATAAAATAAATTTAAATTTAAATTAACAGTTAAAACAAATTTAAAGGAATTGTTACTGTGATGGGGGATTTTGGCTGCAGCAGTCCCCTGTTTGACTGTTGTGCATAGCCCCCACGGCTTCTCAGAGGCAAAAGAAATTACACGGATTGATACACAAGAATTGCGGTGGAATCAATGGTAGTCCATACCACGGTAGGGGGGAGGGATGCCGTCCCTTCTCCCTCCCCATTAACTTTTTAAATTCCATAAATTTTCTTTTAATAAAATTTCTTTTATATAATTTTTTTTTTTAAAATACGGAAATCATTATTAATAAAATGCCATCCGTCTGGTACGGATTCTGACGGCCCTATTCGGCCCTTTTTTAATTTGCACGAAAATTAATATATATCTTTATTTTTTAAATACATATTATAAATTAATATAAATATGAATATATATATATAAACAATTACAAAGAACATAGTTTTCTCTATACATACAGAACATCATATTTTTACAGTATAAATATATTTATGACTATTAAAATAATATTTCAAAACCATCCAAAATACGAAGATTAATTTCTTTTCTTCACAGAAAATAAAAGAGAGAAATAGGGCATATCTAAACGAAATTCGAAGAGTTTATTTTCAATGTGTTTGCAAAACCTGATTTCTAAATCCAACATGAATTTTCTTTTCAAAGAATACCTATTTGTTTATTCATTTTCTAATCTCAAAGAAATCATTTAAATCTAAGTCACTGAACGATTTTCTTCTTCAAACAGAGATTGATTCTAAAACACCTCTTTATTTCTTTTACAGATTCAAGGAAGTCAAAAAGAGAGAATTGAACCTGGAGTCCTGTGCTTATTCGAGAATCTGATGATGCTCGCTTGATTCTGATGGCCTCTACAAAAAAAATCCTCGTTCCTGCTTTGAAGTCTCCTCTCCAGAATACCGTACTCGAATTCAAATCTCAACCTTTGTTCAGAAGGCTCTCTCCAGAATAATACGAGTAACTGATTGAAAGTCCCTTCCTAAAACTCCCTCAAAACATAGCAAAAAATTGAAATATTTTTCCCCCAAAAACTTTAGAAGACTCAACAGTACAGAACAATTAACTTGCATAACTCCTCCCTCAACAATCCTCTCTCTGTCCCCCAAAAAAAACTCACAAATTTTTAATCCAATAAAGATAATACTATTCCATCTCCAAAGCCTCAAAAATCCTAAATAAAGCAATTATATTTTTAAAAGCAAGTTTTTTTGTTAATCTCAATTCCCATTCATTCTTTCATCTTTTTCATTCTTTTATTTATTTATTTTTCTATTTTCAATATTTTTTGTTTTAATTTCCGCTTTTAACTCTTCTTTACTTGCAAAGCACATTATCTAATTAATTTAAATAATTTTTTTTCTAACAATTAGTAAATGCCAATTAATAAAATACGATAAAACACAAAACACAAAACCACAAATACCACAATTATAAAAAGAACAATACCAATCAATAAGACGACCAAGATTATGATATGTGGATGACTTCCAAGTCATCTCTATTTCAACATTATGTCGTTGGGTTATTGGTGCTCACCCTATCCTGCCGAAGTAGGTGGAATCAAGACTATGTACCTGCAATCCCTGCATACAAACGAAGTCGTGTACATGTGCATACGTATATAAAATCAAAGCATTGTATTGTGAGAAGGAATCGCAGCGTAGCAGGGCACCCACGAACAAGTGGTGCTAGACTGTCCTTCATCACATCTATCCAAACAATATAATATAACCGATAAATTAATCATTTCTAAACTAACAAATCATATCATATTATCATGAACAATTACTAATTCACTACATCACCACCTAATACTACATCTATATAAAAGCATCACCAATTAAATGAAATCATAATGTAATATCATACTCACAAAAATACCATTAGAAGCTCTTGTCCCATCTTCCTCTTCTGATTTCATGTATCACCAGACATCCCGTGAGAGTGAGGGTATCATATAAGGGATAGTAAAATATTTCAATATGGTTATTTACCTACAAGCTTGGATTTCCAAGTTCAATCTTGTAGCACAGACAAGATCCATTGCCAATGGAAACAAGTTATAGAAGAAAGTTTACCATAACTAGCACAAGTTCAAATACAATTTTCTCAAACAAGTTATAGAAGAAATTTTACCACACCAAAATATTGTAGACATTATTTTGTATCAAACTTCTAGTAAATATGTGGAAGTATACACATTGATGAATATCTATACCCTACTTTAAAGCTCCCATTTTGGCACAAGCAAGAAGGATGCTAACAAAGGTTGCATAATTTGGCTTTACACCTACCAACTACATTTTTCTAAATGCCTCCAAGGCCTTGTCAACAAACCCTTTTTGTGCATATCTTGCAACAATTGCATTCTAGGTGCACATATTGATCAACCAATCAAAGTTAGACAAAATTATTTTTTTATTACAAACAGTTAAAATTTTACTAAGTTATATATCATGTTTGTTTTCTAAGAACCGAAGTGATCTTTAGAATTACCTATGGACTTTTCCATTTCCAATAATCAACAATCTAAAGGGATTGTCTAACGAATGAGTAAAAGCTGCAAAAATTATATTCCTGGACTTTGGGCTTTGTGAGACCCAGGAGGGTAATTCCACAATTTATATTCAAGGATTTTACTGACCAATATTCAAATACATTGTAAACAAAAAATAACTCTCATATAACTACTCAACAATGTAGCATATCAAACAAGTTGGCATGTCATTTATTAATATCCTACACCTAGAGCATGAGAACAGTGAAACTCAACGTAAATATAATGGTAACTCAATTGAAGGTTTGTAAATAAAGAGTGATAATTTGATGAATCAACCCAAGAACTGAACTATGAATACTTTGCATGAACCAGTGCTTTATCCTAAACATGGAATCAATCTTAACCTATGAAACTAGATAACAACTCAACAATAGCAACATACAAGCTTACAAACATTGCATTACAACACTTCCACATTACATTCACAACCATCACTGCTTACAAATATCCTAGCACCTAATTCATATGAGTTGACAATCTCATTCAATCATTTTCATTAATTCATTGGACTAATAAGCAAGAATGAAATCAAACATCCATTGGGAAAAAATAGAGACAAACAAAACAATCCTTAATTATTTTCATTCATAACTCATTAAACAAGTACATAGGAGATATAACAACCATGAAGTTGGCATAATTTTGTATTGTATTTCCTATCTTGTTATCAGAATTATATACATAACTACAAACTCTAAAACTTAAGACAAAACACAAAACTATGCTCAATATTCTTCTTACAATTCACTGTATCAATTCCAATTGAACGAACCTCGTACTTTTGGCCCTAAATTATTTCCTATAGAAATGAAAGAGAAAAAAAGCCTCGAACCAGAAAGTACACATGTCACAACCCTATTGGACTATTGTAACAAATATTCCCTTTTTAGTTACACTCGAGCTCTCAGATGGTGGAAATAAACATGAGGAAAATTCAATCCTCACTCATCATTGAAATTCGGTCCCACTTCAAAAACACATAATTTTTTTGTTATAATAGTTTCAAGATATTCTCCATGTGCACAAAAGTTTCCACCAAGGGTAAACATAGTCAAAAAAATTTAGAAAGCATGAGAAGAAATAACAAAATTAATTTATCCACATCAACAGTTATGCCACCAATCTTCATGTTGAGAAGAGAACAATAGTTTTGCAATACTTCATCAAAAGCCTAATCTACACTATTTTCAGGCTATGCATTGTTTTTCTCCTGTCTATTATTCATCATATCAATTATCATCCCCTTACAAGCTTAATCAGTACACTTTTCCAACTAGGTGGTATTCTCTTCTTCAGTGGACTATTTTGCATCCAATAACCTCTATTCCCTTGCATCATTTTGAGTATATCTAGCATCAATCAATTCTCTAGCCTCTTTGAGAAAATATCCATTCCTGTTTCAATCTCTATTAGCATATTACCATTTGGATTCAATAGGGTATAATCAACCAAAGTCAATTCCATCTTAGTTAATCTGAGAAGCTCTCCCAATTCATCACTCCATTTCTCAAACTATAGTAACTCACCTTTGTGATCAAATATAACAGGAATACCACACTTTTCCATTTCTCTAAATGATTTCAGCTTGCTTTGGAGCCGATTTTCTCATTTTCCATGAAAATTTGTTACCTCATTTACCATGTCAACAACTTGTAGTATTTCGGGGATATTTGTGGGTGCCTCAAGGTCTTCCTTCATTTTAGGAATCATTTATTTTAAAGTGACTACCCTAGTGCTCCATTTTCTCCACTCATTTCTGAAGGCCTCTTGGACATGCAAATACCTTATGTTTGCTTCATGAATGCTCTTATAGGTAGCCCATACATCATCAACTCTATTGACTAATTTTGTCACCCTATGTTTGAATACATCCTCAAAAATGTCATTTTCCACCTTAATAGTTTCAAATTTAGCCTTCCTGGCATTTTCTTTTTTTGTATTTAACTAATCATTCAAATCTTTGATTCTCAAGGCCAAGGTTTCCCTGTCTTGTGTAGAAAATTCTGAAGAAGAAGAGGATGGCAAAGATAGTGTCCTTACTAACTTACTAGCCTGAACAGTGGCTCTCATCTTGTTTATTTCATCCAATACCTTATATTCCTTCACCAAGGAATCATACATCTTCTGAGAAATTTGTGTTGTGTCCACACTAAGCATTGCAGCATGATCAGTTAACTTAGCTACTTGGATAGGTGTTATATCTGTGGATCTCTTCACCACCAAGGAACTTATAACCTCTTCAATAGGCCTAGCAACCTCATTTTTTCCAGTATTGGGTGTAATAGACCAGATTGCAAGAGTATGCAACTTTGAATTATATCTAGATCCAAACCCCTCTTCAAATTTCTCCTCAAATATTGATTCCTAAGGGTATCTTCTTACTACATCATATGCAATAGCTGAGGTGATAGTGCATCCTAGTATCAATATAATACCAATATCTTTGAAAAATTTCCTAGCCTCAGTAGAAGTGATAGTAGTAATCTTAGCCCTTATCTTTTCTTCCTCTGCCTTCTCAGCCTCTTCCTATTGAGAAGGTTCAACACTAGCCCTCACTCATTCAAGCCTTTTTTTTATCTCCTTGCTCCTTTGTTGAACCATAAATTCCTTGAATTCATCAATTTGTACAAACTTGTCATCTACAAGGAATTCATCACAATCCTTGATCCTAGGATCATCATCATTCCTTTCATCATATTTCCATTAGACAATTCTATCTAGGGGAACCCCTGAACTAAGGGTTTCTTCAATCTTAGGGTATGTGCAGGATCATCATGGAAAAAACAGGCCCTTAAGTGGCAAAAAAATCTAAAAAATCAGAGTTAGACAATTTGACGTAAACATTTGAAT
>VDFB02051764.1:0-21783 GCA_007258455.2 Sequoia sempervirens | reverse complement strand
ACTAATGTGATTGTTGTCTTGTACATTCAAGAGGGTGAATTTGAAGGATTTTTGCAATATCCCATGTTTAAAAAGAAATTTTATGAAGTTATGTTATTTTATGAACCATCTTTTATTCATTTACACATATTTTAATTTGATTGACATCCTTACCATCATATCAATATTGGTATCCCTACATCTCCCAAAAAAAATATGCATATTACATTAATATAAAGTTATTCACATAATTAGATATTAATTTATTTTATTTGACATTAATTTATATTTTAGAATTATTTACAATACTTATTACAAAACATGGTTTTGATAAGGAAAATCAAATTTTGAAGGGGCCCCGAAACCCTTTACAAGAATGAAAAGCTGCAAAACAAACTAAGCACTAAATACCAACAATCCAAAAAACCAAAAAGCTAACAAAAAATAAAACATAAGGAACTCGTCAGCTAAACAACAACAAAAACATCAACAAACCTGCTGAACAAACAAAAAGGAAAGTGTCAGCTACAACATATTATCTAGGACATTCACTGAGGCCATATTCTCCTTAATGACCTCCTCCTGCATTTCCACAACATCTTTAATCTCATCCACATACACAGTAGCTCTCTTTTTAGTCCTACTCCTTATCCTAAGACATGGCCCAACTTGCACATCTTTCTCCAACACTAGAGCAGACTCCTCAGCTTTCTCCACCAGGTTCACATAGTTGATCTCTTTAATCACCTTTTCAAGCTCACCCAAGTCAAGATCTTTACTAGTCCAATTAAGGGCTTTCTCATTTAAAACAAAGAGGCCCCTCATTGTAGTCTTCAGAGAGTTGTTAATTGATATTAACCATGGTTCTTAAATCATCTAACATCTTACCAATTCTCTCCTCAAGTCTAGCAACCTGATCCTCGAAGATTTTATTGACCAACATTTCCAAAGGGGAAATCCTCTCCTCATGAGAAGCCCCCCAATGATTCACATCCTTAATCGACATGTCTAGGATGACATAGTTTTCACTTTTCCTTTAATATCCCATTCCTTCTGATTACCACAAAGCATAGCAACACAAAGCTCCTACCAATTTTTCACCTAAATATTGAGCTCCTTAACCTTAGAAAACAACCACTTCACCAAAGATAGCAATTTTTGTATTCCATCCTCGGCCATCTTACAAAACACATTCATATTCATATCATCCCAGTTAATAAGAGGTTGAACATTTGGCTCAATGTCACTAGGAGTATTAGACTGATGCAATTTTTTCTCTTCATCCTCTTCGACAGGGGAGTCCTTGACCTCAACCACTTCAACCTTGATCCACTCCTTATCAAGAAAGTTAGTTGAATTAGCTAACACTTCCAATTGTTCCATTTTGATAGCCCTATCAACTAAAGAAAACCCCTGAGAATACTTGACCAACTCCATCCCCTGCACCTCCATAGGCCTAGGCTCATTCAATAACTCTTCAGAACTGGGATTAGCAACACCAGTAGGAACTTTCAAACATAGACCCTCAACTTGAAGCACCTTGGGACTAGACACAAATGAAATTTCCCCCTTCTTGGGCAAAGGATCCCCAAAAGAGACATTCTCAAAATCAAAAGAATGATTAATATCAGCTTTCCCAATAGGATTATCCTTCACACCACCTTCCCCAGGAGCCACCGAGGGTTTCTCACTAGAACCAAGAGCCAACTACATTTTCCTCTTAGCAGAAAGTTTTTCTTTGTTGGGGGATTTTAATTTCCATTTCAAAGTCTTTTTCACAAGCTTTGCCATGGAATCCATCAGTGCCACATCCATTTCGTAGACCTTTCTCCACTCTTCCAAGTCATCTTCCCCTACCTCAAAGCCAATCTCATCCATAGGCATTTCCTCAAACTCTATTTCCTCATCCTCAAAACTCCCAACCCATTCTACAGTAGAGTCCCTAGTGTCATAACCAGTATTTTTCATAGCCTTCTTACCAAGGGTTTTAGGAGAGACCACAATTAACTTAAGCTTAATGCGGGAAAACAAGAGATTCATAAGACCCTCATGCAACACCACCTTCTTAGGGTTTTTTCTATGATCTTCTATACTCTTTTCCATGGAAATTAACAAATAGAAGGGAAAGGAGACCAACACCTCATGCCTAAAATGATTCAAAAGCATAAAATGGTAGTTGTAAACAATAGAGAATCTACCTTCAAGCATAAAATAGTGCATTAATGCCAACACAAGGTCCCTCCATAGCGGCTTCAAAGACTTATGAGCATAGCCACCACTCCCAATTTCTTGAAGCTTCTTCTTCTCATTGAATTTGAAAAAAATCATAAAGGCCTTCTTAGCAACTTCTTTATCCCTAAAAATTTTTCTCCCAAAGACCACCAAACGAGTGCCCTCCACTATAAACTCCTCATCAATCTTAAACTCCACACCCTTATAACGTAGTGTCCTCCCATTCCACCCTTTCACAAAGAAATCTATAGCATCAGGGTCTAGACCTTGAATTCTCTACATGAACTGCGTAACCCCACCAAGCTCCAAATGCTCCCAAACAATAGGATTTTTCTAAAATTCCTCACATGAACTCGGCTCAATTCTACAACGGTCTCCACCCATGGTTGCATGAAAAGTTGCAGAACTCAACGACACAAGAGAGTTAAAAAAATAAACTCTCCACAAAACACAAATAACACCCACAATACATATGGGCTTGTCATTCAAGGTACTTCCCTACCAATGCTTCTAGGCCTTCATCATACAAAAACCAAGGAAATAATAATGGATCATACAGGCCAAAGGTTCATCGAGCATATCCCATCTATGAAACATTATGAAGAACCTTTCCCCTAATGCCTCAGTCTTAAAAACAAGCCATGTGGTCATCATTAGAAATATATTTGAGATTAAGAGGAAGAGATTCAAATGAACCCCAATCAACTCTCTCCACCACACCCACATTGGAAAAACCATCAGCCAACCTATTAGCTTCACAAAAACATGTGAAACTTTAAATTCCTCAAAAGAATTTAAGATAGCTATAGAGTCATTGATAAAATGAACAATAGACCATGAGGAAGGGTATTTTTTAAGGAGGCAATTTATAACAGTAAGAGAATCCCCCTCCAACCAAAGTTTAAAACCCCTTGATTTTTAGCCAAAATGAGGCCATGATAGGTTGTTGTTGCCTCCACAAAAATGGTTTGTCTGGTTTCCCAAAGGGAGCGCCACTGCGGAGAGAAACCTACCATTCTCGTCATGTAACACACCCCCACAACTAGCAGGCCCCATATTTCCCTTAGATGCTCCAACAAAGTTAAATTTAAACCAACCAATCACTAAAGCCTTCCACCGAACCCCCTCCCTAGGTTCTTTCAACTTATTCACCGAATTAGAAAGATCACAAGAAAGGTTCCACCTCATACCCATAAGAAAATCATAGGGAGACACCAACACTTTCAAATTAAAGGAAATAATCCTCAAGAATTCAGACATGAAATTTTCCTTGATAGCATCACAAATTTTAAAAGCCAACTTGGAGGGTGATAGTTCCTACTGACAGAAAACCCTATTGTTTTGTTCCTTCCAAACACCCCAAGCAACATGTAGTAAAATAAGAGACCAAAATAGAGAAAGGACTAGATTAAGGGAGAGTGATACCCATTGAGATCATAAATCAACAAAGGATGCAGGAAACATCCACATGATCTCCCATAGATTAAAAATATGAGACCAAACCTCCCTAGTATAACTGCAACTAGTCAGCAAATGGAGAAAATCCTTGACATTTTCCTTACATAAGAAACATCTATTTGGTAATGTCATACCTCTCTTCACAATATTATTCAAGGTAAGAATCTTGTCTTGACGCAACAACCAAAATAAAATATCAATTTTAGGTAGCAACTTCCCATTCCAAACACAACCCCAGAAATGTAGAGGATGTACCAATTTATTTAGAAAAGAAAAAGTAGAGGACATCGAGAACTTCCCATTGGAAGTAAATTTCCAAATAATAGAATCTTCCTAAGCTTCCATAGGGCTATGAATCAAAGAGAAAAAGTCAGCAAGTGGCTTCAAATCCCTATTAACCACATCAAGACCAATCCATTTTCCCTACCTAATATAATTAGAAACCAAGACGCCCCATTCTCTAACACATAAATACTTGAGAGGAGCCACTGAGGACTCATCCTTCAATGGTCCATGCCCAATCCACCAATTTTCCCAAGAGAGGATCCTTCTACCATTTCCCAAAGTCCACCTTAAACCAATAGCCATAGACAATTGAACTCGGATCATACAGTTCCACAAGACTAACCCCTACGAAGGAACAAACTTCTCCTTGAAAAAGTCACGAAAGTTATCCACACCCCTCAAATACTTAGAAGAAAAAATTACCACCCATTATTTGTCAGAAACAAGCAAGTTCCATAACTATTTAGCCATCAAATTAGAATTAAAATCTTTCAGTTTCCTCAGTCCTAAACCACCTTGAGATTTCAATTTACACACCTCCTCCTAGGACAACAAATTCAACCTTTTCTTCTCCTCCACACTAGGCCATAAGAATCTTTTCTGAATTCCCTCAATTTTCTCCCAAAATCTTCTAGGGATTTGGAACAAAATTAAGGCATACATCGGCAAGTTCTGGAGAGTAGACTTGATTAATTGAATCCTACCAGCTTGACTAAGCAAAGCACCCTTCCACCCAGCAAGTTTCAAGTTAAACTTATCCATGATACTATTCCCAAAGGAGTTAGAAACACCATTAGAACATAAAGGAAGACCTGAATAAGAAGAAGGGAGCTCTTGAATAGCACACCCAAGAATGCCAACAATACTCAATTGACAAAGCTCCAGAGTATTAAAAAAAAATTAGTACTTTTAGGAAAACTAACCTTTTGACCCAATGCGGCCTCATAATTTTGAAGAATAAGGCCAATAGAATTAGCCACAACCACTGAAGCCTTAGTAAGAATAATTGTGCCATCAAAAAATTGTTGATGAGAGCAGGAAAGGAGATCCGAAGAGGGGTAAAGGACTTTGAAAGCCTCATTAGACACAGCTTGGAGGAGATACCACCCCAAAGATTCCACCATAATAATGAAAAAAAAGGGGGATATAGGGTCCCCTTGGCTCAAGCCACGAGAGCTTGTTAGAAAGAAATCTTGTTAAATCTTTATTTTCATATAGACATGTTAAAAAGAAAGCTTGTTAAATATTTCTCTAAATTAACCTACACAATTTGCACTAGACCTGAGCTGCCCTTTGGTCCTACTATGTATGTTCTCAACAATGTACATGTTAATTTTTACTGAACTTGAATTTGGTGATTTTGATTTAATATGGTTTGGTAATGATGATTACATACAACTTATGGAAAAAGGCACAATGGTTTTTGGTAATAACATTTTCTTTCCAAATGCTTATTATGTAGTAGGTTTAAAACACAATCTGTTAATTGTGACACAAATATGTGATAAGGATTTATGTATTCTTTTTAATGATTGTGGGTGTTAGATTAAAGGGAAATCGGGAGAAATAGTTATTGCTTGTTCAAGGACACAGGAAAATATCTTTGAAGTGACTAGCATGAAAGTGCTTGATTAGTTGAGGAGGAGTCTCTATGATCTTCCTCCTATTTCTTTTCACTAATCAATCTTTGTGATTGTAGGGTGTGCTTTAAAGTTTTAATTATATCCATGAAAGTATAAACTTCAATCAAATCTTTGTAGTTTAGTTGGTGTTTTGGAATAGTTTATTACATGAAGGGTGTGTGTTAAAATTGTCTTGATTATATCAACAAGTTGTAGAAAGTTTTTCTTGAGAATGAATAGAGAATTGATATTAGTTGCTTGGATAGTCAACACTTAATTGTTTTATCTTCATAAAGAGGAAGGCTCTATGATATGAGGAGAGAATTTTGGAAACTCCATGTCGAAGGAGATGGAGAAGAAATATTATGTTTTCCTAAGTCATTCAATTTTTTCTACTTCATGAAGCAATGTGGAACAAGGTTTCAAGGCTTCTCAAAACAGTCTTGTCTCAATGCTTTTAAAAGTATGCATGGTCTTAGGGTGAGACATTCTTATCTTCTTGCACCATTTTTTTCCTTAAGCATTGGTTCAACACGTGTTGCATTTGGTTCTTCTTAAGTGTTAATCTTTGAATATTCCACTAGATGGTATTATGTGCATTTTGATATTGCATTATGGTTTGGATTGCATATTGATTGATATAACAATTGTCTAATGTTCAGATTGGAAATTTAAATTGTTTCAGGTTTCATGAGATAATTACTTAAGATAGGACAAAATTAGTGAAAGTGACATTTGTTGCTTGGACACAACTCAATAATAAGCAGGCAATTGATTGATATTAGTCACAATTTTCTAGTGGTATTGATTTTTTTTGTTGCAGATGTAAGGTGCTTGCAGGGGTATGCTAGAAATACTAGTGTTCTGACAGTGAGTATGTAGATGATAAAGTGACAGAATTGCACAACTCAATGATGATTTTTGTAGGAACATAGAGACCATGATTTGTATATTGCCTATCTATGACAATTCTTTTTGTATGTTGATAGTATAGTATACATGATGGCAGTTTTTTCTTTGTTATCTCTTGCACAAATTTTACAAAAGACAATGCTTTGATAATAGAATATTTGCTTTGGTATAAAAATACTTTGTTTATTCACACAATTGATCATTTTTTTGTTGATATGGTTTAGGATAATTGGTAAGATAGGTGACAGTGTGGTAATATTTATTGACAAGCTTCCTTGATTCATGCTTGACAGTGATTTGTTGTTATACAAAAGGAATTTGGTTTTGGCATGATATGATGCTTGTCATATTATGAGATTTGGTTGAAAATGTTCATATCCTTCATGGTATTCATAAATTTATTCTTATAATGCACATAGTGTGGTGTTTTTCAATCAGGGCTTCATCTAAAACAACTTAAATAATTATGTTTCTACTTGCTAAATTCTCTCTATCCTTGTTCAAGTGCAGTACTAAAAAAGGAGTAATGATACCAGTTTTGATATATTTTGTATAATGCTTCTTTGTAGGGGGAGCTTGGTTCTACATGTTTTCATTCCCATTCCTCTTATATATTTTTCATTTGTTGCAGCTAGTTTATATCATAGGGAGAGGTTTCTTGCATATTTCATGATACAAAATATTTTTGGTGATTGGCTATAATACAGTTTGGTGATCTATGCATTCTCAACTTATCATTGATGTATGGCAATGGTATTTATTCTTCGGGTTCTTAGCAATGATATTCCTTTATTATTTTGATAGTGAGTTGCTATTTTCAGGCTACAAAATTTGGTGCATACATTGATAATCTTGATCTCACAGTACTTGATTTTATGATATTTACATGTTGTAAGTATTATAGCTGCTAGAGTTAGATGGATATGTGTTGGTTGGCTTCAATTGTTTTTATTCATGGAATTTCACATCCTCCTTTATTATTCTTTGTCATTGAGGAAAAAAGGGGGAGATATGATATGTGTTTTCCCATTAAGGAAAAAGGGGGAGTTTGTCTGTTTTAGTTATTTTGTGGTTTGTCCTTGATGTCAAAATGTTTTGTGATTTGTATCCTTGATTTCAACATTGTCAACATTGATTATGCAGTGCTTTGGAATTCAAATTTATTTCTCAGTTGATTTGCAGTCACACGCTACAGTTACAAGTCTTTGATTCAATTTTTCATAGGTATATTGAATTATACAAGTTTATGACTCTTTATGACAGAGTTTTGTTTTCAGTATGAGTAGATCAAGGCATACAAGGAATATGTTTTATATCATTACAATAATACATTAGTTGACTTATCATGGTTTGGTGTATAAGGTGGAATACTTTGATACACAACTCTCTGTATTTGATCACATTGTCTCAAAGGTATGAAGAAATTTTTCAAGCTCTTAGTGGTGATGATTTTAGTTGTCAAGTATAAATTCATTTAGACTTTGTGCATAGACAATGGTAGTCAATATTGGCTATTTTGATCTTATGAAATATATTTTGGTCAACTTATTATATATTGACTTGATGGGCTCTAAAGATTTTTTTTATTCCTAGAGCATATTCTTTCAAAGTTACTTGGATATTAGAGTTGCAAAACCATTATAAAATGGAGATCAATTCATCGGGCCTATAAAGGTAAAAACTACATAAAGTTTTTATTAAGCAAAGAAAATCAAGCCCTTGTCAAGCATGCTAAACATTGAAGGAGTTTGGAATATTAAAGTTGGTATGTTGCTTATATTTTGATCACATTTCACATGTGACATTGACAGTTATAATTATAAAGTTTTTGAATTTTTATAAAGTCACTTGGTAGCGACAAAAATATGGTTTCAATGCATAGTCTTTGGTCATTTCTAACATTTGTTCAGTGGATTCTAAAGACATCATTGTGTGCGGATTTTAAATGATGATTTTTGTTTGAAAAGTCTTCAAAAGACTTGAGGAAATTTTAGCGAAAAGTTATTATCGTTTCAATGGAAAATATGTGAAACCCCAACCACCATCATAAAGATGTTTTAGCAGATTTCTGAGCATGATAGTGGAAGAAGATAGAGTGTTGACCGAGAAATTTGGAAGGTAACAGATGGAGATCTTAGATTTGGAGTTTTTGAAACGGTTCCTTTGGTTTTTATTTTCTTTCATTCCTCCCTAAATAGGTATTATAGTTAACACATTATTTTATGGGCTTTATCATGATGTTTAATGATAACATATTACGAATGAAGGTTCAGTGATTAGTTTTATTCAATCCCTTGGCTATTTCTTTACAAAAAAATGAAGGGTTAAATGAAATTGGTTAAAGGAAACAATTATCTTGAATTTTGATGATGAGTTGAGAGTTCTTTTTTTTTGAAAAAAAAAGAATGAAACTATTTTATGTTCTATCATTTGATAGTTATGGGTTATGTGATTAACGAGGGTTTTGGTAATTGGGTATTATGTAAACCCTTCTATGGTTTCTGACAGTTTCTTTTAAGTTTGTTTCTTGAGATTATATTTCTTGCTCAAATTGAATAATATTAGTTGAAAGCTTGGATAACCCTAACCTAAGAAGGTTTTCAGTTGTTGAAACTACTCATTCACAATGGCTTTACAAAGATGATTCCAGGGTTTTATAATTGTAGTGCATTGCAGTGGAGTTGGTGCTCTAAATTTGTAAGGGGCTGGTGCTCCTTGGAATGGGTGTTCCCTAAATATGTGAGGGGTTGACGCTCCTAGAGTTGGTGCTCTAAATTGTGCCTGTAAGGAATTGTAAACAGATGTTTTATTTAAGCTAGTAAGGCATCATTTTGGAGTGGTTTTTCTATTGCAAGAGTGTTTTACACTCGTCAAATCCATTGTCTTATTGTGTCATTGCTTTGTTATGATAGTATTGCAAGATTGTTATGTTTGTCCTCATCAGTTTAATGTTGAATGGTTGTCTTTACATTTCTACAAATGTTTATACCAAAGCTATCCAGTTAATGTTAAGGATTTTTGTCCAAGTGAAAACTCTGTCAATGTCTTATTCATATGCTTAGTTGATTCCCAAGTCAAGTCTGCTTCTCAAATTTTCATTTTCTTTCTTGGTTAATAGTGAACACTAATTTTTAAAAAATGTGGTTTTCATAAATCACTGATTAACCCCCTACCCCCTCTCAGTGATTTCAGTCTTCCAACACAAACTCTTTAAGATGTTGGATTTTACTACTCAAAGTGTTACATTCATTGGTGGAATGACTGTGAAATCTATGATAGGTACAAAAGGAACTCTTGTAATAGAATTTTTGTTGAGTTCATGGAGGGATAGATATAAAGTGATCTTGGAGGAGTCCTGACAAGATATCCTCTTGAGAAATTGTAGATGGTTCTATATTACACAACAAAGATATATCTTGCTTAGATGTACAAGATGTCATATCTACACAAGACTCTATACATTGTGAGTTTTCTCCTATATAGGTGGATGAAAAATCTAACGAATTCAAATCATTGGTTTTTTCCAAGATGAAAATTACATTAAGCAAGGATTTCTTTGTTTGTGTCATTTCTTGCAAAGGAGAACGATCAAGATCACTAGTGTATATGAGTTTAGGATGCTTTACAGTTAAAGTTTTCTTAGGAGGTTATTTTGCGATAGTGTTGATGTTGAGGGAAGGCTTAGTGATTTATATTAAAGGACAATAACCAAGATTATGAGTTGTTTCTTGCATGTTAGGGTTGATGGGGACACATATAAATTTTTCTCTAGTACCACATCCTTTTCCAATAGAGCCAAGTTGTTTCATAAGTTCATAACATTTCCCATAAAGGTTTTTCATTACTTTCAGATTAGGTTGTTGGTCGTTGTTGTGTTTGTCAAAGGTTGTTGTGTAATTTGATGATTTGAAAGGGTTGTTCAAATTTTTTGTTTTCATGACTATGTTTTTGTTTCCCTCAGTTGAATATTTGTTTATGATATTGTACTTACCCATCAGTGTTTGTGTGAAATTTAAGGAATTCCAATCTCCATCTAATAGCTTTTTGACTTGTTCAATTTGTTTTTCATTGTCATTTTGTTGCATGAGTTCCACTTGTGTATTTTATGTTGATGTGTTCAAAGGATTTTATTTGTTTTCTCAAGTTGTGAGACACTATAAGTCTCAAGATCAACATTGAGTGTGTATACTTTGTTGTTGTGGATGTATTTTATTTGATGATGAAGAGTAGAAGGCACCCCCTTCATTGCATGAATCTATGGTCAGCCTAAAATAAGATTACATGAAATTTCATGGGGCATAACATGAATTTGTGTGTCCAATGCAACCTCCCCAAGTGTAAGAGGCAAAGTGATCACACCAAATGGTTTTTTTCCTACATTTTCAAATCCACTGATAAATATAGAGGAAGGCTGAATGTTTGTTTTATCAATTCAAAGACTATCCAAAGGGTCACACTACACACATTAACCCCTAAACCATTTACATCAAGGGTTTGCTTTATCCCTTTTCCTTTGTATTGAGATATGATTATGAAAGCTTCATTTTGTTTTTGTACTTCCAAAGGAAGGAGTTCCCTTTGGTGGAAAACAATTTCAACGTTCAATCCTTGAATTAGGGTTGCTATGTCATTCTATTGTGCATTAGAAGGGAGATGAACTTGTTGTAAGGCCATTTAAAGCATAATATAATAGTTATGTTAATTTTGAGTTAAATCCTAGAGGGATATCTTTACAGGAGTATTGTTGAGTTGTTCAACAAGATCATACTCCCTAGGAGTTAATCGAGGAGCACTAGGAAAGATGGGATTAGGAAAAGGTAATGGTGTTGGGGTAGGTTGTTGTGGTTGTGGATTGTTTCTAGTGTAGTGTGTGTGAGCAACAACATCGTCCTTAGGTGGGTAAAGGGTAAACTTAGGTTTAGGCAGAGGTGGAGGTTTATGTGACAATGGGTAAAGGATGAGTTTAGGTTGTTTTTGAGTTTGTTGTTTGTGTGAAGGTGGGTAAAGGATTAGAGGATTCTTAGGATGTCCTATAGGGTATGTATGAGGTCCATTGATCGAGTGGGGTCTAATGGACACTTGTACATTCATAACCTCAATAGTCTTGGTTTTATGTATCTCTAATAATGGGCAATCTAGAATCACCTTTTTATCGTTAGCGAAGGAAGACATATTTCCATTTTCTAACACCATGGTATTCTTCCTAGGAGGAGATTTTTTAGGAGAACTATGAATCAAATGTTCTTGACATTCATGGATTGGTTAGATTCTAAAATGACTTCATCACAAGTAGGGGAATGATCAATGGTTGAATTATCTTTCTCAATAAGGGTTTTCTTAGGTGAAAGAGGACAACTAAGATTCAGATGACTCTCATTAGTTGTGTTTTCTAACATCAAAGCATCTCCCTTACAACTAGGGGACATACTAGGAGAGGAACAAGTATGACTATCATGATCATTTACAAATTCATTCCTTTGTTACCTAATGTCCTCCAAAATGGGAGAGGTAGGGAAAGGATCCTAAAGACGGTTGTTGTAGACCAACATATCCTCATTAGTTATAATATTATCTTCCTAAAAATCATTCTCACAAGATAAAGGAGAATGGAAATTAGGTAAGGTGATGTTTAGGAATGTGTCAATGATTTCATTCTCTTGTGCTAAAATATCTTCCCAAAGGGGATGAGGAGAAGGACAAACAAGATCCTCATCACTCTTAATAATTGCATCTTCTTTTTCCAAGATACCCTCATCATTAAAAGAAGAGGTATCATGAGAAGAACAAATATGATCATCATGGTTATCTATGTTTGTATGATCTTCTATCACATCATCCACACAAATAGGAGAGATAGGAGGCGGGGTAAGTTTAAGGAAAGTATTATCATTTTCACTCTCTTGTAGTAAGAGACTCTCATAACTAGGGAATGCATTGAATGAATAACTATCATGTTTTTTAACTAACTTTTTCTTTGCAAACTTGGAGAAGATTGAAACAAACATTTTTTTAAAAAAGTAATTTATCCAAACATGAAATGCATTTTTTTTAGTTTTCAAGCAAGATGATTTTCTAGTAACACGATGCAATAATTTGAAAATGAAATGGTGTAGGGTCAAAATTGAAATTGGAAAATGCATGAAATGGGATAATTTAAGCTAGATCTAATGAAATGTATGTTACAAAAACTCAACCAAGAAATATAGATAGTTAATGGTAGCAAACAAAAGATTAAAATAGGATTTTCAGTTTTGTAAAACGTAGTTTCAGGGCTGAATAGGGACTAAGTTGCCCAAGGTGGCAAACTAGTCCTAGTAGGGATTTTCTTGAGAATTTTTAGATTTTTTTGATTTATTTTGATGTTTTTGGTGCTGTATGATGCAAAACTTAGATTCCAATGCAAAATTTTAGAAAGTTTCAATAATTTAATATGCAAAAATGTAACCTCTTTGTAGTTTCACTAATGCAAAATTTGAAACCCTAGAATACATGTAACTTAACTAATACAATATGCAATGCAAGTCAATTCTAGGATGATGAAGGATTCCAAAATTATAAAAGAAAGTATTCTAAAGTTGGTTTCACCAAAATGTGGACACCAATTTTTGGTATCCAAGGGTTCTCTAACTCTTTTATAGTTTTTCACCTAAAAGGAGAGAAATGGAACCAAAATTTGGAATGTCTACACTCAAAATCAATGCAACGATGGATGAAGTATGCCCAAATACAATTTCTTAATGCAAAAAGCTAATAATAGATGTTGACCATTAATGAAAAACTAATGAACGGTAAGCTATTTGAAAACACATTATGATATGCAAAAGCACCTAGAAATGAAGGTAAATTGTAACATAAATTAATGAAACTAAAGGTGTGCACCTAGAGGATGAAAAGGATGGAATGAGGGACTAGAATCCTAAAAAAATTGATGCATAAGTAAACTAGGACACTTGTGCCAATATGGGCGACTTAGTCCCAGATCTAGAAAAAAATTATCCACAGCCCATTTCAACCAAATGGGTATGAAGAACTATAGAAAATACTGAAAAACGGGTTCAGTGGGACTAATTCACCACTGTTGGAAACTTAGTCCACTTCTAAATTTCTAAAAATCTAAAGGTGGAAAGAGAAGCCCTCGGTTTGCACTTTTATTCTTGATAGGTGTTCACTTTTGAAACTCTAATTTTTGGGCCTGAAAATAACTTTTAGTGGATATTTTGGCTTTGAAAGTAAGGAGAGGTCTTCAACAACTTTGCAACTTGACATTTAATGATTTTCAAGCCTTCAAGATACCTAAATCTACAAACACACAAGGAAAGAGAAAGAAATGTTGGATGTTAGGCCATGGGGGTTTGCCTTGGTCAAACCCCTTTTTAGGGAATTAAACCAAACTGAAGAAATAATCTAATGAAGCATGAAATAATGGAGTTATCACCTTTGCATGAAGATAGATCTTGATTTCCTATAGAAAAATATGAGGAATTTTCCCTTAAATGTCTGAAAAATGTTATCTTGATGACTTGGAATGTTAAAACCCTAACTTGCTTGACTTAAGAACATGATGAATGAATGATGATGAGTTATGAATTATGGTTTATAATATTGTATTTATAGGTAATCAATCTAATTTTCCCATTAATTTGATCCCTAAGTCCGACATGAAGGAAAAATAAACTTAAATTCTATTTTTTCCCACCTAAACCTTGAAAATAGGCCAAATGGGACTAAGTTGCTAGGTTGGTTGACTTAGTCCCACTCGGATGGGAATAATTCACCTAGATGGGTGAATTGGTCTCACAAGGGCTATTTTTCCAGCTAGATTATCTGGGAATGAATAATTCTAGTTGTTATGTTGATTTCAACAACTATTTGATCAAATCGAGCCTCGAGATGCATAATATGGGGCAATAGGGGCCTATTAATGATGATTTATAGGGTAATTAGGGTTTTAGACACAAATTTAGATGTTAAAGTGTGATTAAATTCACTTTACATCATTAAAATGAGGTCCACATAGCCTAGAAAGGTACATCCAATGTGAATGTGTAAGACATTACAACACTAGATTAAGATTAGGTATAAGTTACAAGATTTCTAGAATAATGTGATAATTCCATTGAATACATTTTGCAACATTGAATTAGGAGATGGGCTCACTAAGTCTAGAGAGGCATGGAAGTATTTTACAACACTTTACAACACCTTCACAAGACATCGTTAAATGCATTTTATTCAGTTTTGAAGGGTCCAAGACCTAGTGTGGATGTGTAAAACACCTCACAACACCAAATCAAGGCCTCATTAAGTCCAATTTATCATCAATTATTCCCATATCAAGCAAGGTATACACTTTTTGGTAACACAATTATGATTAAAATTATATTTATTATGCTTAGTTAATTGATAAAACCCTAGAAAAGTGTGAAAGTGTGTTACAACACGTCACAACACTTTTGCAAGGTACCATTAAATTCCATTAGTTTACAAGGGTAGTTTACAAGGGCCCAATACCTAATGTGAATTTATTATGCACATTACAAAACTAAATCAAGGCAACATTAATCCAAAATCTGCAAGAAGGACCCAAATGAGTGTGAAAATATCAAGGGGCCCATTTATTGAAATTACATTTAGCCCCCACTTTAGTGAGAGGATGAACCTACTTCAAACTCACACTAAAGTAGATAAACATGCACCAATAGGGGTTCTAATGAATCAATGCTAGGAAGAAGGGACAAAAAAAACAAGAGGGGTGATCAAGCCCCTAGGATGAAGATCCCATTGCAAACCAACATAAGCACAAAATAATGCACATAAAAATGATATAAAGAACAATGACAAGGCCAAGCACACACTGCCAAAAATGAAAAAGAGAAAAAAAATAAAAGAATCGGATCAAGCTTCAACTGTTTACCCATCAAGATGTGGATCAGATCTAGGCTATTTTTCCTAAAAATGCATACTCACTTTAAGGTGACAAAACTCCTAGCTATCCACTAGGTGAGAAGTACTAATGGGTAAGACACATACACTCATGGTGGGTATGTAATCACACATACAAGTGGCTATGGGGAAAGTCATGCCTCAGATTGGGCTTCCCACTCAAACCATACCAAACTTATACCTCCTAACAACTTTAACAAGGTGCCACAAAAATGATTTTTGAGCTTCATGAAACAAGAAAAACTTTGTATGCTTCGAGCTCATTAACAAACATGATGGCACTACAGGCATGCAATTTGTGTTATGCAAGGTGGCCATAAAACAAAAAATGCAAAATGCAACATGCAAAGAATGTTCAAAGGAGTCTTGCTTAGTTCATGTGAGGTATTTAACTTAGGGAACATTGTGCCTAATGTCTCCAAGAGTAGACCAATCAATGAATAGAAGATTCAAAACTTAGGGGATGCAATGCATCACATCAAGCCACTAAGAGGAATATAATATGCTAAGAGAAATCATGCTCTTGAAGGACATTACACCCAATGTCATCTACAAAGCGAATTTTTTTTTGTATGAAGAATGCTACACTACGAATCAAGAAAAAGGAAACTGCAAAAGAATAATTCCAATGTATGCCCCCACTTTAAAATAATTTCTAGACACCATTCTATGAGCAATTAATGTAAAATAGAAAATGATAAATACAAACAATATGGAATACATGAGAGCTAACTTGGAAAGCCCTATGCCAAGTCATATGTTTCTGAGTAAAGTTGCATCATACAAGAGAAAAAAGAAAAGAGAGGGGGTTGCCCCAAAACTGATCACACCAAACACATAAGGGATCTATGGATTTTGGGTTAGTATGTTCTTTGCTACAATGCTTTTAGAGAGATTTGAACTATCATCATCCCCCAAATACACATAGAACTAGAAGAATGACACAAAGAGAGTGAAAACAAAGAAAAACCTTTTAAGTCAACATGGAAGAGACATGAATGTCTCAATGCCTTGCATCATCCCCAAAAGGAAAACACAAGACAAAAAAATGAGAAAGATAAACGAAAAGAAAAAACAAAATAAAAGCATTTTGGGTCAACATGAAAGAGACGAGGATAATCTCTCAATGCCTTCTATCATCCCTAAAAGGAAAACACAAGAAAAATTTGAGAAAATGAAAAGGAAAATGAAAAAGAAATCCTTTTGGTTCAACATGGAAGAGACATGAATGTCTCAATGCCTTGCATAATTCCAATAAGGAAAACACAAAAAAAATGAAAAATATAAAAAGAAAAGGAAATGCATGACATAGAGAAGAATGAAGGTACAAATATAGTAATGTCACAATGAGAGAGAACATCAAAGAGAATGTCATAGGGGATCACATTATGCACATGCAATCACAACAAAGAAAATGAAAAATAAATAATACACAATACTAGTAAGGAAAATGTGAGTAAACCTATGAGCGATTCATCTTCCTCCCAATCATGTTCTTTGCATATCAAAGGTGGGAAACTAGCCAAAGGTACAAGCAAGTGCCAAACTATGAGAAGCACTAGGTTCAACACTCTTTATAGGAGATTTGTCATTTAAGCTTATGGAAGAGGAAAACAATGTATTCAGTTCATTATACACCTCTTCATAAATTTTAGCAACCTCGCCATCATCATCTAAGTTGATCATAATAGGGGATCGAAGGATAATTTCCATGTAGGAGTTCAAATCTTGTTGTGGAGGTTGCATTGAATTTTCTATTTTTGGGGTAGAGTCATCATGCATTACTTCAATCAAGTTTGGATTTTGATTTTCTTTGTTTAATTCTTCATGTAACTTGTGAGAAAGGGCATGACATCTACACTTATGCTCTTTAGCACCTCTATTTTTTTTTATTTTTTTTTCAAGTTGCATTTGTGTAGGAGCAGGTTGATCAACCGTAGGTTTATTTTCATCCCTAAGGGGATGAAAGGAAGGAGCCATAGGAGGTTGTTCAACTACTTTCTCTTTGACTTTGAAAACTTATTTTATTCTAGGAGGTGTTACAGGGTTGGTTTCATTGTCTCTTGGTTGTTTGAAGTGGATGTATGTGAAGTTTCCATTTTTGGTTGGTCTTGGTTGTTTGGTTCTTGTTTAGGTTCAAGCATGGTTTTGTCAAGGATGGGAGTTTCGAAGGTGGATGGGGACATGTTTCAAAGAGATAGTTCTTCTCTCTTCTTTGCCTTGAACTTTTGATAGGACAAGAAAATAGAGTCTTCTCAAGGTTTTATAAGTTTTCTAGGTTTAGGACAAAAGACATCTAGGGAAAAGTTTCCTTTGGAAGACAAGGGGTTAAAGTCACTATGGTGAATAGTGAATATTTCATTTTCAAAAGGAAACTTTAAGCATTTATGCAGAACTGAGGTGAAAAATTTCATAGAGCTAAGCCATGGGTGTCCTTGCTTCACACGAAATTGGTTTGACTATGGAATGATGGAGAATGTGACATATAATGTTTTTGGTCCTATTTACAATGGTATGGTGATTGATCCTATCGTAGGGCACACAAACCCATTGTGTGTCTTGATCCATGCTTTTAGTTTAACATATTCATCTTGATAGTTTAACTAATAAGGAAATTTTGGTTCTTTTTAAAAAATCCTTTTTGTTTTGTTTCTATAGAGAGTTTTTTTTTGGGTGTGAAGAATATGATATTGAATAAGGAAGATTTTTTAGAAAAAGATATGTTTCTCTTGGTGCATCAATGAAAGGAATATTTTTGTGCAAACAAGAGTACATATTTTTGGAAACCTTTAAATACTCAATGTAATTTTTTGATGATACAGTGTGTTTGGTGTGCATCTATGTCTAGGTCGATACTTTAGGAAATCAGTATGAAATAAAGACACAATATTTTTGAATGCATACAAAATTGAGATTGGAAAAAGAGATTGAAAACCCCTTATGCTTAATAAGCTTGAGTGTACCTCATAATTGATGAAAAAAACATAGAACAATTAAGCATGATCCTTCTAGATACCAAAATTATCTTCAACATAATCATAACAACTTAACTCTAGAACTGAAAGTCATACTTAGACTTAACCAAAAAGAAATCTAGACCAACAACACTTCTCCTGGACCTCAACCACATACAAAAAAAACCACAAATTACAAGCGGTGAACATAACTCACACTATATCATGAATTTTAGAAGCCAAAAATTTGGATATGGGCATGTGCACGATCATGATGGGCCAAAAAGTGGCGATATGTAAGTGATATAATGGCCCATGTGGCTGACGATATTTTTTTTACCCAAAATTGATGAAATGAAAAGGGTTTTTAAAGGAGATTCTCAACTTTCCACCAATATAAATTATGCTTTAGTTTGAATTAAATAAGTAATTAGTATTCATTTTCTATTTGAATTATGATGAAAGTCCGTATTGATAGGCTGATTGAAAAACCTTTATATCTTTCAAAAGGTATCACATTTTTTGAATCTGAAACATGTGTCATTCTATGATTTGCATACTATAGGATTAAAAAATAAAATTGAACTTCATCAAATTTTGACCAAGTTAAGGTGATCAGACATACAAGTTTTTATATTTTTTAAAAGTTGTAATAAAAAAATCATAATTAATTATATACTTCAAAAAAAATTACAAAAATATATGCATCACATTGGGACATGAGTCCTCTACTTATATCTAAAATATTATAAAAAAATGTTATTATTTTATTGTGGTTAGGGTGGTTAGACAAACACCTACTTGTTTTTTCCCTAAAATTTAAGTACTACTGCATTGAAATTTCAAATTTTCACCAAATAGATTTATTTATTTTTTAAATAAACATAGTAGTTTAGAAACTAAATTCAATTTTCTATAGATTCTATTCTTACATATTTTTGAAATAATATAGATAACTTATTCAAATTTTTATGTCAAGTTGCCTAACTTTGATTTTTTTGAATTTTTTGCCACTTAAGGGCCTATTTTTTCCATCATAATCCTGCACATACCCATATAGTAGCTTCCAACAACCATGATCAACATATTTGAACTATACACACATAGAAGAAAATCCTAGAGCAAAACCTGGAGCAACCACTAAACACCTGTAGTCATCCTTCAATACAATTTTCTCAATATCCTTGACAAATTCAACCAATAACATGCATCCATGACATTAATAACAAAAACAACCAATTGATAACCAATTGACCAATTGATATAAATTACACCACCTTACAACAACTTCATACCTACAACAATATTATGGCTACATGAATTGTCATTGATGTTGTTGAAATTCCAAGACCAAAATTCAAGAAAAAATCATAGAAATCCATGGAAAATAACAAGGATGAAGCATTCTCCCATGTTCCTATCAATTTAATGCATTAAGATGATGTTTTCATCTACGTTCATTCAAAGTTGGATAAATAAAACCATTTGAATATGGAAGAGTTAAAATTCAATCATGTCTTGGGTGATTTTTGTAAGTTGAAGCTTGAATATGTGAATGTGGAACTAAAAGGATTAGATGTGTGGAAGGGTTTTCCAAAAAAAAATATATGAAGATGAATGAGTCAAAAATACTTATAAGAAATATTCATGAGGATATATTTTTTCTTGATAAACCATATCTAATCACAAAGGAAGCTATCAAGGTTGTCATTAATGTTTGCTCCTCCAGACCTATTCCTACACTAAAACCTATCAAGAATGAAGAGGTTTCGAGGCTTATGAGAGCTAAATTTTATAAAAGGGCATAAACTCTAGTTGACATAGAAAACCTAGGAGTCTTTTATGATACAATGAGTATTGCATAAAAAATATACTACTCAAATAGAGAAGGCTCTACTACCACCACTACAATTAATACACCACATTTGATGGTGAAGAAAGGAAAATTATTTGATCTTTATGAGCTTATATGGAAGCAGCTATTGGACAATCCACATAAAACAAAGAAAATAAGGTATGAATTCTAGTATGTATATTTGATCATTTGTATTATGTTCTATTTCATGAATGAATTATTAGGTATGAATAATATGGTTTGGAGAAGGGACATTCCTATATCACATTAGATTAGGGAATACATACATAAATTTTTGAACATCAATCTATGTAATACAATTTTTTAGGAATTATTTAAAACCTTCTAGAGTGAAATGTAAAGGAGGGATGGGATACCACCTCAAGATATAGAAAGGTACAAGGATGTGATCACTTTCATGGTTGATAAAGATAATTGTTACATGGAAGTGATTGAACCAAGGACTTCCTATATTACAAGGCTACCCTATGAAATTTCTAAAGAAAATTTGATTTCATATGATGAAATAACCAAAAAGCAATTAAAAAATAATGTAGAAGAAAATGTAAAGAGGAAAGTAGGAAAGGTGATGTCAAAGTTAAAGAGGGTGATTAGCATTGCCAATGTTTTGCAAATTTATCACAAGCCTCCTCCACCAGCAGTCCATAAGGACCAAGGAAATCAAGAAAATATACCCTCGTTAAAACTTTCAAACCTACTTAATCAACTCCTAGTAGAAAAAGAGCCACTACTAATGTTCTGGAAAATCCAAGACTGCTAAAAGAAATAAGCCAAGAACTAAGGAAAAAGAAATAAGAGAAATTTTTACTCTAGTAAATGTGGTTGATGATGAGGAAGATGAATATGAAGAACATAAATCACATATGTTGAAGAGGAGGAAGAAGATTGAAAAAGAAGAAGAAGAAGAAGAGATTATCCACATAAAAAGAAATTGAAGAAGACACAATGAAGCCTCCTTTAGAAGCATCTAAGCATGAGCATTTACAGCTTGGGGATACTATCAATGCAATTATAGAGCATGATGTGCTAAAGAGGTCATTATAATTTATGATGAAATGGGCCCTACTATCAAATCCATAATTGAGAAAGAAATAATCGTGTATATGAGTAGCTTCAATATGGATCCATATGAAATCACGGATCAACTTTTGGAAAGCTTGGAAGATATGATGATAAACAAAAGGAATGAAGATATAGTAGAATAAGTAAGGATGAGACAACATGCATTAGAAAAGGCCCGTGTATCCATCTCTCATAAATAAAGGATCAAATTATCTCAATATCAAGAATACTAATTTAAAATCAAACTGTGAAGCATATTTTCCTTGGTCATTTTCATTTTCGGCTTGTGTTGACATTTTCAGTTTTGAGTGTCCCCGTGCTTAAGGAAAATTATTAGAAAGACACACAATGCACCACGTGGTGGTTGCATGGCTTTCATCTCTCATCTTCCTTTCAGGAGAAGGTTCTGGACATGTGTTGACTTGTTGGGAATTCTCTTGGGAGCTATATTCATAAGCTC